>CAKAOH010005357.1:0-19964 GCA_916701665.1 Sebastiscus tertius | reverse complement strand
TTTTTTTACATTTTCCAAACTTTTTTGTCATAAGGTAGAGAAGAGGATGGTTTTGATGTAAAAAAAAATTAGGATGATCTCCATCTGATGGAGTCGGTGACTTTATGGTGAATTTAGGGACAAAGGGCTTTATGTTTGAGAGATAAATCTTGCCACAACTGCTTAGGATGTTATGAAATGGTGAAAAATGTGTATCAGTGTTTCCCAAAGCCCAAGACAACATCCTCAAATGTCTTGTTTTGTCCACAACTCAAAGATATTCAGTTTACTGTCATGTAGGAGTAAAGAAACCAGAAAAATATTCACATTTAAGAAGCTGGAACCAGAAAACTTAATTTTTTTAATTATTAATAAAAAATGTTTTTTAAATTAACAGAGAGGAATGAAATCAAAATCAAAAGTAATTCCTGCCAGCTAAATCCTTTTATACTTTTCATTTAGGACCCATATTTCAGGTTCAACGATGTGGCTTATCGATGGATTGCCTTTGACAACTGGACATACACAACCACATTTACTGCCTCTACCCAGCTGAGGTCAGTATAATGATTTATATTATTATTTATATATATTTTCTGTTCCCTGTTCTTGACTCAGCTGTGTGTTCTCTGTGTTGACAGGGCCAAACAGAAGGTGCTGCTGGTCTTTGACGGCGTTGACACTGTAGCATCGATTTGGCTCAATGGAATCGTCGTCGGAAAAACGGACAACATGTTTCGTAGATATGTATGTTCACTGTTCACGATGCACTGTGTACATTTTCTTTAATGCATCATTTGTTTCAAATACCGTCTTGTTTTTGGTGTGTAGGACTTCCCAGTCAGAGACTTGCTGAAGGACGGAGATAATGTGCTGAAAGTCAGCTTGTTGTCTCCAGTTGTTTATGCGTCTGAGCGGAGGAAAGCTCATTCTGCCTACAGAGTTCCCCCTGAATGTCCTCCAGATGTCCAGAAGGGGGAATGTCATGTCAATTTCATCAGAAAAGTCAGTATGTCGTCCTGCTATGGAGCACAGAACCTGCCAAAATCAAAAATCCATAAAGAAATTACTCAATATATGAATAAATATGTCATTTAAAATAATATAAAAAATAAATGTAGCCATTAATTAATTGATAAAATGTGACATAAATCGATATTTCTGTATTAATTTGCTTCTTTATTTATTTACCTTTGTATTAATTGTCTTATTTATTTACTCTTACTTTCATGTTGAATGACATGATAAATAAGTTTGGGGAAATAACTTAGGGGTGAGAAGCAAAGGGAAAATTGTGCATAAATAAATACATTAAAAAAAGAAGTATAACAGAAATAAAATATACATGCAAGAAAATAAATGCAAAACTAAATGAATACATTTAAAAAATAAATAAAAAATAAGTAAATAAATAAATAAAAGGGAAAATTAAACGGGAGTAAATAAATATGGGAATTAATATAAAGGTAAATAAATAAAGAAACATTAAAACAGAAATATCAATATATGTCACATTTTATGAATTAATTAATTTAACAATTTAAAAACAAAGTAAAGTTTTATTCTTACGTTCCTAGTTTTTATTCTGATGTTTGCATTTTAATAAATTAACTACACATGCAGACCAAAGTCTCACACCTTAAAGAGCACTCATATTTCAACAGTAATCTGAAGTTCAGTCAATCTGTTTTGGTGAAGGAGCAAAGCTCTTTCAGTTGGGATTGGGGGCCGTCGTTCCCCACGATGGGACTGTGGAAGGGAGTCCGACTGGAAGCATTCGATGTCCTGCAGCTCGTCCAGGTTTCATCTGTTCCTCTACACGGTATGTCTCATCTAATTCTTTAACCTTTTGTTTAGTATAACCACTCAGACTAAGGAATACTGTTAAAGCTTAAGGGTGTACCTAATAAACTGGCAGCTGAGCGTAGATGGAAACTTTCTTTAGAAATCTTGTATAAATATTTCCTCCTAGAGTTGTACGACTGAGAAATACTTTGTCACGTTTCCAGAATAAATTAAAAGTTATTGCACCTTTCCATTTTCTCTTTACTTTCTCACCCCAGTGGAATAATTCAATGTGTTTTTCTGTCTTATATAATCTGTTTTGTCTGTCTAGATTTCAGCCTCTCTCAGTGGAGAGTCCAGGTTGAGCTTCTCGTTGATGCCGTTCAGACAACAAACGGCCAAATCTCGCTCTCCGTACCCGAGCTGGACTCAGAGCAGATCTTCCAGACACAGTTTCTCCCAGGAAAGACCAAGAACAGCTTCACCTTACACATCAACACGGTACTTAATGCAGTCTGGTCAAACTATTTTTAGATATAGATTTACAGTTTGAAAGGAATATTCACAAAAATCAGTTTCTAAACACTTTACACAAGTTCTGAGAGCGTTTTCTTCGTCCTCCAGAGCAGCCAGGTGAATCTGTGGTGGCCCAACGGACACGGTGACCGACCCGTTTACCAGCTCGCTGTCAGAGGATTTCAGGATGGACTTTTGATCCTGAACACAGAGTCTAAGGTCAGAGGTCACTCAGAGTCTCCTCATATGTTATTTAGGCATTTAGCTGATGTATTTACGAGGGCTGAATGATTATGGCCAAAATGACAATTATTTTGAGCAATATTGAGATCGTGATTATTTATCACCATTATTCATTCATTTTAGGGACACAATATTTTTATCGCACAGCATACCTGCTAATGTACAAATATTTGCATCAAAATAAGACATAAAATAAGGATGTTCTTCATCTGAATTCAGTGCATTTTGGGATTTTTTTGCCCATAAAATTTACAGTATATTACTCTTCTACTCTGGACTGCAGCTGCAACATTCAGGAAAGTTTCTCACAGGCTACAGCTGTAGGATGCGGCGCACAGCGGCATGACAGCTCCCCAAAAGTGAAGCCAAAAGCTTCAAAGCTCGGCATTCTTCCTGAGGGGCTTGGTCAAAACAAAAGCTAAAATTCTTGTTGTTGCTCCACATTGTGCCCCAGAGATGAAACTGAATTCATAGATATAAGTACTTTTTTGTCATTTAACTTTTAGTGTTTTGGTGTTTGATGAAAATGTCTTCCTGCAGGTGTATTTCCGGACAGTAGAACTTGTCCAGGAGCCAGTTGTTGGGTCTCCGGGCCTGAGCTTTTATTTCCGCATCAATGGGAAACCAATTTTTCTGAAAGGCTCCAACTGGATCCCAGCCCACTCCTTCCAGGACCAAGTCACCCCTGCTGTGTGAGTTTAGTTTGAATCTCGGAGTCTCCTCTGCGACTTTGTACAGATTTGTTTCTGACTTGGAGTCACAGGACAGATCTTGTTTGAACTACCGAGTCCGTTGTGAATGTAATAATACTGAAGCTACCTGCTCTCTGTTTGTCCTGCAGCTTGAGGAACTTGTTGCAGTCGGCCGTGGATGCGAGCATGAACGCCCTCAGGGTCTGGGGAGGAGGAGTGTATGAACAGGATCTCTTCTACAGCATCTGTGATGAGATGGGAATCATGGTAACTACCATCATCCTTTAGTGATAACAATAATATATAGATAACAATAACATCACATTGCTTAATCTTTCTACAGGTACTTAGAGGTGCTATCTGCAATATTTTAACAAAAATCAGCCTGAAATCATTAACTTTTTGACATTAGTTGTAAAACAGAAGACCATCATCAGAAAAAAAAGATACCAAAAACATATGGATGGACCCTTAGAGCGAGGGAAGGGTTTCTGCTTGACTTTGACTGTGTGACATGTGACATATGTGTGTCTTTAGGTTTGGCAGGACTTCATGTTTGCCTGCGCTATGTATCCCACTGAGGATGACTTCGTACAGACCGTAAGAGAAGAAGTCATCCAACAGGTGAGCAGCATATTTATTTATTCATTTTAGAAGATGTCATATCTGGAGACTATATACAACCACATGGAAACATTAAGAAAAGTGGTAGTTCACATTGAATGTTTCTATCCTCAGTATGTTAAATCAAAAACACATTTTAAAATGCCAACAACAGCATTTGAAGCTAGTTTAAGCATCCCAAAAGTTTTGTTGCTGCATCCTGTTCTGACAGCAAATGTACTCGTTTGTGTTTTTACTCGTCAGGTTCAGCGCCTCAAGTCTCATCCTTCCATAATAACTTGGAGCGGGAACAATGAAAACGAAGCTGCTCTGGCGACAAACTGGTTCAACATCCCAGTTTCCCAGAAGCCTACATACCTGAAAGACTACGTGACGCTGTATGTGAAGAACATCAGGGCGATAGTTCAGGAGGTGAGAGTCAAGTTGTGGAGAAGTCAGGATTTATGTTTTTAAAAGATTACTGATTCTGTGTAATATGCATTATGACACTTTATTGCCAGTGGTTTTTTTTACAATCATATTTAAAGATGGTAGAAACAAAAGGCTATTAAATGACTTTCTAATATCTGCTTCAGGAGGACCCGAGTCGCCCGTTCCTCGTCTCCAGCCCGACTAATGGGGCTGAGTCGGAGCAGGAGGGTTGGGTGGCGGAGAACCCCTACGACCTTCACTACGGCGACACACACTTCTACAGCTACACATCAGACTGCTGGGATTGGACGACTTTCCCTCGGACACGTTTCGCCTCCGAGTACGGCTTCCAGTCGTGGCCTTCCTTCTCCACTCTGCAGCCGGTGACTGAATAAACCTTTCTAGTCATGTTTTGTTTTTAGTGATGGTTTTACCAAGTATCTAAAATCTGAGTTGTTCTCTTTAATATTCTGGAGAATTTCTAGCAATATTTATTTTACTTTTTGTTTTCTTTTTAACTGATCAAGGACCAAAGATGAACTCGGTTGAAGTTTTCTTGTTTTTTTTAGGTGGTATAAAGTTTCCGTCTGTGTTGTGATATTTCAGGTTTCCGTAAAAGAAGACTGGAGCTACAATAGTAATTTCACTTCCCATCGTCAACACCACGAGAGTGGGAACCAGCAGATGTTACAGCAGGCTGCTTTACACTTCAACCTGCCGAACTCCACTGATCCCTTGAAAAGATTTACAGACACTCTCTACATCACTCAGGTAGATCACACCAACCACCCATCACCTCACGGGGTCCCTTGACCTCTGACCTCAAGATATGGAATGAAAATGTGTTCTATGGGTACCCACGAGTCTCCCCTTTACAGACATGCCCACTTTATGATAATCACATGCAGTTTTGGGTTATTTTCGCCTATTCTAAAATGGTGTATTTGAATATTTCTGCATACTGGGGTCCCTAAACAGTTTTGGAATTACATAAATTGGGTATCACTGTAAAGCTGAGACTCTTGTGGATCCAATGAGCTCAACTGTATTCATGTGTGATGATGTTAGTCCCCATAGTAGCCATTTCATTGTAGTGAGACCATTTTTTTTAAAAACTTGACCTCACTGTATAAAATGACCTGTGGTGACCTCTAGGATAATCACAGCCTCATTAAACGTTACAGCCACAAACTAGAGACCTAAAGCATTCAGAGGATGGATGGCTTTCCTAGCTAGATTGACAATAAGGGGGCTTCTGAGCAGTTTACACAACAGAAGTGCTCGCCATCCAATCGCTGAATAATGCAATTCTTTCAGAAATCTCCTAATGTCGAAAGTTTTCAAACCAAATCACAGCATGGCTTTTTCTATGGTGTTCCTCAAGGTCTTGGTGTCTTCATGTGGTATTTTGGAGGAATTATTGATCATTTTATTTATTCTCGAGTGGTAAAAAATGGTTAAATTTAGCATCAAATCTGTGTAACATGTGGTATCAACCCAAAAATTGCTGCAACTTATGAAACATAATAGACCATCATATACTTCTATCATAATATTCTAAGCCCTTATACACTTTCAACATTTATTTTAAGAGGTTAAACATTGTAGTAATGATTATTTTTCATGTCCAGGTGATGCAGGCTCAGTGTGTGAAGACACAGACCGAGTTTTATCGGCGAAGTCAGAGTGAGATCATTGAGGGCAAAGGTCGCACTATGGGCGCTCTCTACTGGCAGCTCAACGATGTTTGGCAGGCGCCTTCCTGGTCATCGATCGGTGAGCGAACGCCCAAACTTTTATGTTAAACTTGTTTGTATTTTGGACTCCTGCATTAATGCCATAATGGAAATATATTTATGATGAATATAAATCGTTGGTTGTGTAACAGCTGTGCTTATCATTTGTTGGGATTAGAGGTCAGTGTTGTAAAAATAATCATATATCGTTTCCTTGTGTGTGCAGAGTTTGGTGGGAAGTGGAAAATGCTGCATTATTTTGCGCAGAACTTCTTCGCCTCCGTCCTACCGGTCGGCTTCGAGGATGGCGACACGCTGTTGATCTACGCCGTCTCAGACCTGAGTCACGACCTGAAGCTCAGAGCGGTGGTATGTTTTCAACCATAAACTCTATCTTTACATTACGTTCATTGTGGAGGTGATTTTTGTCCAAACAACCTACAATAAGTGGATTCAAACTGCGTCTCTCTCAAACAAACAACTGAAAGTGTATTCAGTGAGACACAATTGCTCACAGTTTCGAATGATGTGCACACAATAAAACCAGAATAAGAACAATAACAATACTATCCATTAATAGAAAACATTGGTCATTGGTCTGACACATGAGCTGAAACAGGTCTATTCTTTTGTGAAATCAGGTGTCTGTGTACTCCTGGTCTGATCTGGATCCAGTGTGCACCCTGAAGTCGGACCTGCTCCCGGTCCCCGGAGGCAGCGCCGCAGCCATTTTTAAACAGCCAGTCGCCGCCCTGCTGGCAGGATGCGGACGCTGCACCCGCCTCACCTGCCTGCTCACCTTCCACCTGGAGGACAGCAGCGGCCAGCAGGGTCCCTCCAACCACCACTTCCTGAGCTCACCCAAAGACACTCAGGGACTCCGGAGACCAAACATCACAGTAAGACTCCGTGTTTAAAAAGAGTTTTACTGCTTTTATTTACTTATTTTAAATAACGCATGGAAACAGTCATTCATTATGATGTGTAGGTGGGTGACACATTGACAATGATTGACAAAAGAAACGCTTTAGTAAGTTACGGCTGAGTATACTGCATGAGTTAGAATAATTGATTCTATATGTTTTATATCTAAACATCATAATGAAACTATGCTATGAGGGGCCGTTGGCAGTCTCCTACCTTCCCTGAAGACGAGGCAGAAAATAACTTTTAACCTGATTGCTTTATAAAAACTAAAACAGAAACAACAACATTATGAAATTTGATTCATTGGACACAAATAAAGCCAGATTCAACGCCAACATTGGTGGTTGCTTAACAATGATGCCAACAACTCCCATGATCCCACGCTACTACTTCACAACGTCATCAAAGTCTGTTGTTATTGTTGTTGATTGAGAGACCCTGCTACTGATTGCATCATGTTCATGCTCATGTTCACTCGTTCTAAACCAAGCGTGTGTTTCTCTGCAGGCCGAGGTGAAGCAGGAGGACGAGACGGGCTACAGTGTCACCCTCCACTCTGCCTCCGTGGCTCCTTTCGTCTGGCTCGATGTGGGAAACGTCCCCGGACGCTTCAGCTCCAACGGCTTCCTGATGGTTTCTAGAAATAGAACAGTCGGTTTTAACGCTTGGCGTCCCACCGACGTCGCAGAACTCTCCAGATCGCTCACCGTCACATCTTTAAGGGACGTATACTGACCTGGTGTACCAGCCAGCCTCCATGTGGAGGGGAACCAGAGTTAACAGACGGGAAAAGTGGGACTGCCTTGTCATTGTCTGTCCTTTTTTAAAAGATATACTATGACTGAGGTTTGACCCTTGTGAAGTTTTGAGTGTCAGAAAGATATTTTTAGACTGAAGCTGACACTTTGTGCCAACTTTCTAAATGTTTAAACTTGTTTTGGTTTCTTCTCAGAGCAGAAAAGCCTCAGAAAACGGCAGTTAGACCTGAAAATTTCCAAATAAAGGAAAGTTAGGAAGGTTTTAGAAGCTCTTGACAGCAGGGTGACCAACTATAGTATATTCAGTCACT
Organism: Sebastiscus tertius; assembly: GCA_916701665.1. Lineage (NCBI taxonomy): Eukaryota > Metazoa > Chordata > Actinopteri > Perciformes > Sebastidae > Sebastiscus > Sebastiscus tertius. The sequence continues at coordinate 11,982 of CAKAOH010005357.1, read as the reverse complement.
AGCAGGGACACTGTCACACAGCATGGGCCTTTACATGATCAATAGTTTGCTGTTGCAGACAGACATGTAATGTGAACTGGGTTTGATCTTACAGATGATTGTGTGTGCACTGAAAACTATTTTCCTTTTGTTTGTTTTGCTGTTTTGCACATTTCTCAAATAATCAAAAGAGCAAAGATTCTAATACTCGACATAATGGATGTTTATTTTATTACTTTCTGTACTGTCCAAAATATGTTCTATATTTGTACTGAATTTAGATACATTTGTAGAGCTTTGTTTTTGACATGAAGGTATTTCATTCTGTTGATCAGTGTTCTAATAATCCTAATTGCATCGACTGTGATTGAGTGTTTAAAAAGTAAATATGACAAAAATAAAAACTTTTTTATAAAATCAGATACTACTTTACTGTTATTATTCTCAAGGGGGGGATATATGTTACAGCTGCACAAGAGACAGACCAGATAAAGATACAAAAAATGAGAAAAACAGCAAAAAATAAATAAATAAATTAGAAAAGCGACACCATAAATTAAAGTTAAATTAAAGCTATATACTGTACATATACAAAATAAATACTGGAGAGGGTACAATAAGTACACAAAAACTACTGTAAACCAAAATAAGAAGGTTATATACATTTGCCAGGCAGGGTAAGTCTAACGAAAGATGCTACTGATGGAAAACGTAGGATCCAACTTACAGTATTTGAAGCTAAAGATGAAAAAATAATTTCTTCAAAAAAAACTATATTTTTTTATAGTAAATTTACTATTTCACAAATTTCTAGTCTATATTTATGTTTCTTTATGTTTTTGTACTTACTTTTATTTTCCTTATTATGTTATGTACCAATACACCAAAGCAAATTCCTTGTGCTCTTTCATGCGTTGACCACCAGCAGCCACCAGGAGGCGACACTGACCTTTAAACACAACTCACATGTTTCATGTTTATGATTTTTTTTGCCAGAAGGTGCCAAAAACGTTCAGCCTACTGGAGCTTTAATGCATCCTACTTTTTCTGCACAAAACTACCATTTCTAAAAAACTGCACAGCTCTTACTTTTTGATTCAGATATTGTACTTATTTTATAGGTTTTTTTTTCATATTTTAATTATAATTTTCTTCTATACAGCTTTCAATTTTAATAGATATATTGTACACATTTCTATAGTATTTTTTTTTTCATTCTAGTCTATATTTATGTTTCTTTATTTTTTTGTACTTATTTTTATTTTTAATTTAATTTTCCCTTATTATGTTATGTACCAATACACCAGGGGTCAGCAACCTTTACTATCAAAAGAGCCAAAAAAAATTAAATCTGTCTGGAGCCGCAAAACATTTGATCATTGTGATGAAGGTAACACAGTTTATAGTCTAAGTATATAGTATATAAGTCTAATGCAGTGAGGGCCAAAGAGACAATGTACTACAGAGTATTAGGGCCACACTGAGGGGAAAAAATCTGAGATTTCCAGAATAAAGTCATAATATTACGAGAAAAAAAAAGTTGTAATATTACGAGAATAAAGTCATAACTTAACAAGAAAAAAAGTCTTAACATTACGAGAATAAAGTCATAACTTTATGAGAAAAACTATGTAATATTACGAGAATAAAGTCATAACTTTACGCGAAAATAAGTCGTAATATTGTGAGAATAAAGTCATAACTTTACGCGAAAAGAAGTTGTAATATTACAAGAATAAAGTCATAACTTTATGAGAAAAAAATTAAATAACACATAAAATTACTACTTTATAATATTCAGACGTAATAATATGACTTTATTCTCGAAATAGACCTACAACCTACAATAGACCTACAACAATGATAAATAAAAATGTAAACAAAAAACAGTTATTCATTTCCCCTATTTTTTTATAAATCCCCAGGGAGCCCCTGGAGAGGAGCTGAAGAGCCTCATGTGGTTCCAGAGCTGCAGGTTGCTCAGAGACCCCTGTAATACACCAAAACAAATTCCTTGTACTCTTTCAAGCGTTGACCTCCAGCAGCCACCAGGGGGCGACACTAACCTTTAAAAACACAACTCACATGTTCCATGTTTATGATTTTTTTTTTTTTCTCCACCAGCTGTTTCATAGTTGAAACTAACGGAGTCACAGCTGTAAACTGGGTTATATACTCTGCATGTTTCCTCTATTAACACCATAACCCTGCACACACATACATACACACTTACACACACAAGTAGGAGTGTGCATGTGTGTGTGCATGTGTGTGTGTGTGTGAGCACGTTGCATACCAAGTGAGTCACAAAAGAAAGCTTTGAAACTGAGAGTGCACGCGGTCGGTCGGTCACCTCCATGTTTTCCCTGCTGCATGTCTCTCTGCAGACTGATCTTTGAACCTGGTCTACCTCCAGATAGTCCTGGTCCTGATAGACCACTCAGACACAGTCCTGGTCCTGATAGACCACTCAGACCACACCAGACCACATCACAGGAGGCTGCTGCTCCTCAAATAACTCAATCAGCCTGAAGAAAACTACAAAAACCTGACTCCTGCTGCGTCTCTGTGCCATGGATCTGAGTCTGGATCTGCAGACTAACTCAGTGGATTATCTTTGATTTCTGAGTGTTTCATTTGATTTATTTTACTGAAGAAAACCACTTAAAAACTCGAGATGTTGAACTTTAGATGCTTTATTATGTGCGTTTTATTATTTTTTATTCCACAGTGTCAGAGTTTAGATGTGGTTGACCAGGATGGGAAGAAGTTTCTGGAGAATATTTTACGTTATTATGGTAAAAATAATTCAATCTCAGAGGAGAACCTGGGTGATTTACTGCTGCTGGTCTCAGACAGGAGATATGAGGCGATAACTGAAGGGAACCCACTGGCAGACCAGGAGGTGAGCACAGCAACTATGCATGTTTATTACTGTTTTTTAAACTCATTAATGAACATTTACACAACTGATCGGGATTTAAATGGGTTTATAATTGATTTCTTACAGTGTGGAAAAGACTTATTTATGAAAAAAATATTTATTTAAATTGTTATATATACTTTGTTGTCCTTGAAAAGTAATCAAATCTAATATCTGAAATCTAATATTATATCTTTATCTGTAGGCATTTGTAGTTTGACTTATTTTTAACTAAATACTTAGTCATTAATTCATGTTTTTTGTCATTTTTCCCATTCTTTCTTTGTTTTTTTTGCCTTTTTTTATTAAATGAATGCCTTTAATAATGAAATAATGCACATAATAGGTTAAAAAAGTCTTTCTTTATTGAATTAGGATATATTATACCATTAAATTTACATGTAGGGCTGTCAATATATCAGATTTTCACTAGGCTACACCACATCTATAGATTTGTTTCAGACTTATTTATGAAACAACTAAATTTAAAATGTATTAAAATTGTTATATATACTTTGTTGTCCTTGTAAAGCAATGGATGACTGAAATATTCTGTCTAATATTATATCTGATGGACTTGTTATCTGTAGGCATTTGTAGTTATATGTTTGGGTTTATTTTTGACCAAATACTTGGTTAATAATTTATATTTTATGTAATTTTTCCTATTATTTCTTTATGTTTTGCCATTTTTTGAGGCTTTTTTTTATATAATTAATGCATTTTAATGATGTAATAATGCACACAATATCTTGTATTTCTGTATTGAATTAGGATATATAATAACATTAAACTTACATGCAGGGCTGTCAAGATATCAGATTTTCACTACAGCAAATTTTAGATTTTTGTTTAAAAATAGTGCATGCAATATTTTGAAAAGTCATTCTTTATTGAATTAGGATTTATAATAATATTAAACTTACATGTAGGGCTGTCAATATATCAGATTTTCACTCCACGATTATGACGATAACGATATTATTGCGATATCTATATATATATTTTTTAAAGATAATGCTATCCGTCTAATTCATCTTTAACTCAAACTCATTAATGGTTATTTACTTATTTACATGACAACTGAATTTAAATGGGTTTATAATTGATTTCTTACAGTATGAAACATTAGACTTATTTATGAAAACATTTTTTTTTAGAATTTATTAAGTTGTTATAAATACTTTGTGTCCTTGGAAGTACTAAATACTGTAATAATCGCCTGAAATATCCTGTCTAATATTATATCTGACTGACTTGTTATCTGTTGGCATTTGTAGTTAATTGATTAAGCTTATTTTTTTTACCAAATACTTAGTCATTAATTCATATTTAATGTAATTCTTCCCATTATTCTTTTGTGTTGTTGGCAATAGTTTTCACTTTTTTATGTTATTAATGCCTTTTAATGATGTAATAATGCACACAATATGTTGGAAAGCCTTTATGTATTGAATTAGGATATATAATAACTTTAAACTTACACGCAGGGCTGTCAATATATCAGATATTCACTACAGGATTATCAAAGGAACTCACAATAACATAAAAAAAGAGAGAAATTAGTCTAATTCATTGTTAACTTTGTTTATTGTGCATTATGTCTCTTTTTTGGCAAATTAATTACACTTAAAATATGATTGTAAGGAGGTATCTGATCTGTATATATATATATATATATGTATATATATATAAAATGCATGTAAAAGAAGACAGATGCAAGACATAGAAGCATTAAAAGCAAAGCAGGGACGATTTTAGAGACAAAAAGGAGATTTAAAAACAATAAAAAAGATGTTTAATATGTTTTTTGTGCCCCTCAGTGTCCCTCCGCAGAGCAGATCTTGTCCCACTTTGGGTTCAGTAATGTCAGCCAGCTGACGGTGGGACATCTGGGGAGGATCTGCCCGGCGGTGTTGACCCAGGTGCTGCTGCCCTCCTGCCCCTACACCGCCCCCAAGGCTCTGCTGCCCCTCGACTACTCTGGTGAGTTGCTTCATCACAACGCCAGTTTATTTGTTGAGACCCCCGCAGCGCAGATAATTCACAGTTCATGAGGGTTTGTTGCCTTGAAATTAGGTCTGGTAGAGATTATTACACGGTCACAGTGGACGGAGGACGCTCCTTGAAGACAGCGGTGGCCTTTTTTATGCTTGTTAACCCTAAAAAAAACACAAGGATGTTTCTGGACACTGATTGGCTGAAGTTTCATCTGATTCAGCTGTGAGGTTGAGGCTTTAAATCTGACCTCTGACCCTTCTCTCTGTCTCTTTTCTCTCTCTTTTCATTGTAAACTGTCTGCTGCAGCAGAATCCCCCCATAACAAACCATTGAAACCTAAGATAACAGTGTCACAGGGCTGACAGATCTTCACTACGCGATTATCGTGGTCAAAAGAAATCCCAATATCATTGCTATATTTATAGAAATCTGATAAAAACATCATAATAATTCAGTCAAATTCATCGTTAACTTAGTTAACCTTCCTGTTGTCCTCGGGTCAAATTTGACCCATTTTCAAAATTCACTATATCATAATTTCTTTCATCTAATTGCCATAAAAATAACATGGATGGTTCCCTATACTATGGTCTTTCCAAAAACAATTAATGACCACTACTTTCATTGAATTATGGGTGTTTTATTCTAATTTATAGCATCTGTGGTCTTCTCGGGTCATTTTTGAGGACCACAGGTGTCATTAAAAAAATGTTTAAATGGTTTCAAAACAATATTCTAACTAAACTTTTACATCTACCCGTCTGTGATAATCCATCAACATTATGTTCCTCCGATAACTAGAGTCAGAATAATTCAGAATTTCTGCTTTTTTAAAATAAAAAAATTGATAGAATTACACCGAAAATTAAACCCCCAAAAAAACCTGTAAAACTTGTGGTAATGAGTTAAAATGAAGTTGGCCAAAAAGGTGTAACACAGAATTGGGTGATAATTTATACTGTATGCTTTATAAACAGTCAAACCAGAGCTGGTCAAAGCTGCATGGTCGACGGGAAGACAATAGGAGGGTTAATTGTGCATTTTGTCTCTTTTTTTGGCTTATTAACTGCACTCAAAATACAAGTGAGGTAGAGAGAGAGAGTCTGTAACAAAAAACTGTACACAAGCGTACAAAAAGAACAATTAGCCTCCACTAATGGAGAGTGAAAAGGCAACCAGATGAATTGAAAAATCCCACAAGGTCAACTGAAACACTTGCATGGAGCAGCGAACAGAGATTTACACTATATTATTTTATATTATATTATTTTATCATAAGATTTGAGATTATTTTGCCAATTGCTGTTTCCAAGGTTAAGAATGAACTCTGAGTCTGAGACTACTTTGGTGTCTTTCTCCACCACCAGTAACCAAAACTGGAAACACTTATTATGTAGATAAATAAAAAGTTTATATCATGTTTATTTTTGTTTATAGCTTATTTTGTATATTGGTAGAATTTCATTTTTCTTTTATTCTTATTTTATTCTAATGTTTTTATCTATTCTTTTGTTATTATACTGTTTAACTTGCACCAACATAACCAAAGCAAATTCCTAGTGTATATCTCTAACACCTGGCAATAAACACCATTCTGATTCTGATTCTGATTCTGATTCTGAAATGTGGATAATTTAAAGAGATTTAAAGCACGTATGGACACAAACCTCGTCCCCTTACGTCCTCGCACAGATATTTAGGGTTTCATTCAACAAGAGGATGCACTATAAGAGTAGATTCTTAATATGACTTAATTCAGTGGTGGAATTTAATAAAGTAATTTTACTAAAGTACTAAGTCTGTACTTTCGCAGCAGATGGCCGCCACCCAGAGCCCGGTTCTGCTCCGGGTTTCTACCTGCTAAACGGGGAGTTTTTCCCGGCCACAGTGCAATGCAATGCTCTTGGTGGGATCTCTAAATTATAGAGTACAGTCTTGACCTGCTCTATATAAAAAGCATCTCGAGATAACTTCTGTTGTGATTTGACACTATATAAAAAAAGATATTGAAATTGAAATTGAAGTACAATAGTGAGATACTTGTATTTCCATTTCATGCTGCTTTATACTTCAACTCCACTACATTTCAGAGGCGAATAGTGTGCTTTTATACTCCGCCTCATGCATTTGATAACTTTGCAGATTTAGATTATTAATACAAAACATAAATAAATTAGTAAACTATGAGTTAAACTACCCAGCCAGCAGCATATGAAGTAGTTAAAATTAACCACACTTCTACCAGCTGCAACATTAAAGTGATAAACACATTAATGCATCAATAATTATAATACAGTAATATAATATTGTTAAAAAATGGGTCATTCTGCATAACAAGTACTTTTACCTTCACTACTTAGTACTACATTTTGATGCTAATAAAGTACAATTTTGAATGCTGAGTATTTTTACACTGCAGTATTGCTACTTTTACTGAAGTAAAAGCTCTAAATACTTCTTCCACCACCGGCTCAGTTACTGGTAATCTGGTTTTATTGTCAACCCATCAATCAGAGAGTTTTATTTATTTCTATATTTTCATTATTTCTCATCACCCTACAGTATACCTACCAGTCTTTCTTATCTGTCTCCACTCATTACTTGTAAATAAAGTGCATACCACATCAGTCATCTGCTGTGGAGGAGCCGTAACACTCTCACAATGTCCTGGGTTGACTGCTGAATGCTGACCTCTCAGATTCACCGTTAAACGCTCCCTCCTCCTCGGAGCTGTTGACACACAGTTACAACCAACTGTGACTGTTGTTCAGTGTGTTGCTCGTGACGCATGCTGTTTCTTCACCGGCCTTTAACGCAGAATCTCTCCTCTGCAAATAAATAGTTGTGTGTCTTTTGTTGAGTTAAAATGTCTGTTTGGTAACATCGTCTATAGGTTTTCATCATGATGGAGCGGCTTTTGAAGAAGTAGCCTAGTTCTGCCCAAATAATGGAAAATGATTCAACAAAAATATAAAATAGATACTTTAAAATCATGATATGTGGTCGTAAGCTAGATGACTTTAGTGATGTTGTAATTTAAAGGGACTGTTTTTAAGAATCAGAAATTGGTTGTAACTGCGACACCTGTGGCCGTTAAGTAAGTCAACGAAAGTCAGCGTCCTGTTGCTCGCGCTCGCCCGTGTGCACGCGCGGCCTAAATGTGAGCAAGCATCCGTCAAAACAGTGAGGCAACACACGTCTGCTAAAACCACAATATCACTCTATATTTCAGCTGCTTGGCAGTAATGTTAGCTGACCAGATGAAGGTCTCTCCATGAATCACTGCTGATCCTAGTGTTGGCTTTTCCTGCTTCAGCCTCCCGACCGCGGTCGGAGGGAACAGGGGAGACACCAGAGTTTTGGTCGGAGACGATAACGTTTCTCGCTGTGGAGCTCTGTCACCTCACAAGACACGGGAAACCTCTGTTAGTCTGGAGGAGCTGCAGCGTTTATTTCTGCACAAACATCCACTGTACATTCACTAGATATTCTCAGCGCTACTAACTCTTCTGCAGTGTGTAGTGTGTGCTTATGCACGTGAGAGGTGGAGCGAGAACGAGCGCGGTGTGTGAGTGAAGGCAGGCAGGCAGAGTAGCAGAGTACAGCAGAGACTCCGGCCCTGGAGACCAAAGCTACGGTCTCCTCTGTATCCTCCGACCGCGGCCAACACTGTTTAACAGACGGGCTTCACTAGATATAACTTTGCGGTTTTGGTGCTTGCGTGTAGTTTGTGTTGGAGTCTGAGTCTGAACAGCGCAGCCACACGTGAGCGCGCATGGGACAACAACCCGCAATGATTTATACCTGTAAAAAGTTACAAACAGTCCCTTTAAGGAGATGCATTAGATCCTATTTTTTTTGTTTCTATCACACAGTTGTTGTGTGAGAAAAGTAGGATAATCTGTCTTTGCTTGCTCACCAGCGAGGCCAATTCAGTCTTTACTAGCCACTAGGTAGGAGGCTATTTGACAATCATAGTCATTAGCTACACAAGCTAGTTTCCATGCTCATATTAACAACAGTTTGTTTCTGATGAATAGATGAGGGTAGAAAAGATGAGCAGTGATACTGTATTTAACTGTAGTTGAGTAAATATTAAAAAAAAAGAGCTCAAAAGAAAAGAAACTAATGGTGCCTTCAAGTGGGGTCGTGTTCACCGTGTTTACTGTGTTTACTAGTTGGGCCCATACGAACGCCGCCTCATGTCGTATTCACGACCTCGGAAGTGGAAAGTTTCTGAAATTTCACGACTTCCTATGTCGTAAACACGAGTCAACAAGTTCCATTTGAACTTGAAGGCACCATTAAACACATCATCCCAGACAGGATGCAGAAACACCACAATAAACCTAAAGCATTAAAGATCTCCACACAGGTTTATAATTCATTATATTGTCTTGTCCTTGATTTGTGCCCTGACAGTGTGGGGTTATGGGTTTCTGGCGGTCACTGTGATCAACCTGGCGTCTCTGCTCGGCCTCTTCCTGATCCCCTTCACCAAGAAGCCTTATTTCCCCAAAGTGCTGACCTATTTCATCGGCCTCGCCATCGGGACGCTCTTCTCCAACGCTGTGCTTCAGCTCATACCAGAGGTTTGTAAGAGGTGGAGCGGCTAAAATGGTTTCACATTATAAGGTGTTTTAGTGCTTCATAAAGGGAGGTGTTTTATACTAACATGCCACTTCTTGTTAATCCACAGGCTCTGGGTTTTGATCCCAAATTGGATAACTATGTGTCGAATGCAGTTGGAATATTCGGAGGGTTTTATATCCTGTTCTTCATGGAGAAGGTGCTGAAGATGGCTCTCCGGCTAGAGCAGCATGAGGTAAGATAACAGAGCAGTCAGTGAGTTTATTACCTGCAAAGCACATTACTGCAGAGTGATATCCTTTATTGCAGTTGTACAACTGCCAGTGGATCGCCCTGATTTATCAGCTAATTTTGGCTGCTAATTAGTGACCATGAGGGCAATTACACTTTATGGGAGTCATGTACATTATTTATGACTGTTAATCATTTTGGGTTATGGACATAAAAGGTCACAGATTGTGGCCTTCTGTAAATATAAGAGTTATAATATGGCAGAGATCTTAATATTAACTTTAAACTAACACAGAGGTATTCAAATCAGGAGTCTTTAATAGTCAAAATAGTAGAATAAAGCTATACAGTGTGAAAGAAATGTTGAAACTGCCTACCAGTTTATTAAACCTACATAGTGTTTCTTTCTTTCTGTTCAGCAGCTGACTCCATGTTGTGACTTACGTTGTCTCTCTTGTCCTCAGCATGGCCACAGCCACTTCACGCCTGCAGAGCCGCCTCAAGAAACTTCCCTCCAGAACGGAGACTTAGCGGAGAAAAAGGACTCCATCGTTTTGACCAGCATCAACACCATCGCCACAGACAGGAGCAGCCCGAACCCAGAGTCTCCGCATACAGACGAGACACCTTCTCAGGTACGAGTGTCCACTTTCATAGCTAGGCCTGTCAAGATAACTACTTCTGTTGGACGATATATTGTCCCAGAAATAACTGTGATATTATTGTAATTTTAAACCATTTTATGCCACTGATATAATGATCATATAATAGCATAAATATGCAAGTACACCCTTTAAAAAACAAACACGCATGTAAACACAACGGGCAATATCGAGGTCAGCAAAAATTATCAAGGTCATGTCCATATATCGTACGATAAGTCAATAACGTAAAAGTACGATAAGTTGATAACGTAGAAATAGTCGAGGTCATGTCCATTTATCGTACGAAAAGTTGATAACGTAAAAATTATCAAGGTCATGTCCATATATCGTACGATAAGTCAATAACGTAAAAGTGCGATAATTTTATAACATCATGCCTATATTTTATGATAAGTCAATAACGTAAAAATGATCGAGGTCATGTCCATATATCGTACGATAAGTCAATAACGTAAAAGTATGATAAGTCGATAGCGTAAAAATGATCACAGTCATGTCCATATATCGTACGATAAGTTGGTAACGTAAATATGATCAAGGTCATGTCCATATGTCGCACGATAAGTCAATAACGTAAAAGTACGATAAGTTTATAATGTAAAAATGATCAAGGTCATTTCCATATATCGTACAACAAGTCAATAATGGAAAAGTAAGATAAGTAAATAGTGTAAAAATGATCGAGGTCACGTCCATATATCATACGATAAGTTGATAGCGTAAAAATTATCAAGGTCATATCAATATATCGTACGATAAGTCAATAATGTAAAAATGATCAAGGTCATGTCCATATATCGTACGATAAGTCAATAACGTAAAAGTGCGATAAGTTGATAACGTAAAAGTACGTTAAGTTGATAACGTAGAAATAGTCAAGGTCATGTCCATTTATCGTACGAAAAGTTGATAACGTAAAAATTATCAAGGTCATGTCCATATATCGTACGATAAGTCAATAACGTAAAAGTGCGATAATTTTATAACATCATGCCTATATTTTATGATAAGTCAATAACGTAAAAATGATCGAGGTCATGTCCATATATCGTACGATAAGTCAATAACGTAAAAGTATGATAAGTCGATAGCGTAAAAATGATCACAGTCATGTCCATATATCGTACGATAAGTTGGTAACGTAAATATGATCAAGGTCATGTCCATATGTCGCACGATAAGTCAATAACGTAAAAGTACGATAAGTTTATAATGTAAAAATGATCAAGGTCATTTCCATATATCGTACAACAAGTCAATAATGGAAAAGTAAGATAAGTAAATAGTGTAAAAATGATCGAGGTCACGTCCATATATCATACGATAAGTTGATAGCGTAAAAATTATCAAGGTCATATCAATATATCGTACGATAAGTCAATAATGTAAAAATGATCAAGGTCATGTCCATATATCGTACGATAAGTCAATAACGTAAAAGTGCGATAAGTTGATAACGTAAAAGTACGTTAAGTTGATAACGTAGAAATAGTCAAGGTCATGTCCATTTATCGTACGAAAAGTTGATAACGTAAAAATTATCAAGGTCATGTCCATATATCGTACGATAAGTCAATAACGTAAAAGTGCGAT
>CAKAOH010005352.1:37508-120107 GCA_916701665.1 Sebastiscus tertius | reverse complement strand
ATAAACCCATGACCACAGAGATGACTCAGTTCAATGTAGGCTATCTACTCATCGACCTTATTTTATGGTACTTTATTCAAGCAAAGCTTTGTTACAGTGCCATCATCAATGGAAGATGTCAGGGCCTCATTGCAAGTGGAACAAAATGGCCCATTCATATTCTCAGTGTTGGGGGTGATATGAGTGCAGTACTCTATAATTTACTTCATCTGTTTTTCCATATATCTGGTCCAGCCACAGTGGTGTCTTTGGTCTTACGTGGGAGCACACAAGCATAATCAGGGAATTTAGCCAATGTGTGGTTTGTATTTAAGCCACTTTTTGCTTCGAGCAATGGAAGTATGGTGACATTGTCTGTTGGCCACGAATCTCTTTCAGTGCAACAAATCAAAATCTTTTTGACTTGATTGTACGACATTTTTGTCGTCTTCACCAGTATATTCACAAGCCTTTATTAGCCATATCCATGTAGTGTATGACACGCTACATTCAAATAAGCAAAGATTAACTAATCAACTGATCACAGCAACAGTAAGCTTAGTGGAACAGCTTTGAGCCAGGATTGTAAAAAGTGTTATTTCAGCAATTTGATCCTTGATCTGCAACATTTTCCTTGCACAGTTAGAGTTGGACAGCCCTTCAATATGTGACTAAGCAGAAAAACATGTATTCCAGTGTGTGTAATTTGGAAGCAGTCATGATTTAAATTCTTAATCCTTATAAACGACTTATTTAGATGCCAGCTCCAATCCTTGACCCAAATTTTTTATATTATATTTAATTCAACATACTGTATTTTCAGCATGTAGTAGCGTGACCTGGCAGAAATGTCAACATCACTTACAAACATAAAAAGTAGTCAAACAACATGCCTCAATGTGCAAAGGTAAACGTGTGATTCCAATGATGATAATGCCATACTGTATATTAAAGGACCAGCGTGTAGCATTTAGGGGGATCTATTGGCAGAAATGGAATATAATATTAAAAACTATGTTTTCTTTAATCACCTGAAATATAGAATCATTATGTTTTTGTTACCTTAGAATGAGCCGTTTATATCTACATAGGGAGCAGGTCCTCCTCACAGAGCCGGCTGCCATGTTTCTGCAGTAGCCCAGAACGGACAAACCACTGCGTTAACATTTCCTTCTTGGGCCGGAGTCGACAACGTTACTCGCTCCGGAGTTGACCCCCGTCACTCCACTCAGCCGCCAGGAAACAAGACACAAGAAACCTCTGTTGGTCTTGAGGAGCTGCAGCATTTATTTCTGAACAAACTGCAACTTCTACTGTACATCCACTTGATATTCTCAAGCTAAACTAACTCTGTCTTCTGCTCCACTAGCTCACTTGTTCGCTCACACACATTCGCCACCACTCTCTCTCTCTTGCTTCACCACTCACTTCCCACATACACACACACACACACACACACACTACATACTGACTCTGCTATTCTACAAATTACCTATGCTACTCGAACAACAGCTCTACATAGGACCATTCACGTTTTCACGTTGGTCATCGTAGTTTCTCTACACGCTTGGCACACAAGAGAGGCTGCAATCTGCAACCTCACCGCTAGATGTTGTCAGACGTTACGAACTGTCCCTTCAAGTAAATGAACAAGACTACAGTAAGAGTCTACAGCCATGCTAGCCAAGTAAATGCTAATGAATGCTAATGTCAGTGTGCTAACATGCTCACAATGACAATACTAACATGCTGTTTAATACATATGTTTGCCATCTTAGTTCATTGTGTTAGCATGCTAAAATTTGCTGATAACAAAACTAAACATAAAGAATATCATTAGTTTTGCAAGTATTTTGTCATAAACTAAAGTATTGGACAAATTCAAATGTTGACCTGATGGTGGTGCTAGATGACAACTTATATCGTCAACAAAGTTTTTGAAATTAATCCTGTGGGGACCATGAATGTCTGTATCAAATTTCATGGCAATCCACCCTGTAGTTTTTGAGTTATTTCAGTCTAGACCAAAGTGGTGGACCGACCCACAAACACAGTGACATTGCCAGGTCAGGTTGCCAACAGGGATAGTACAAAAAATAAATTATCTCAATTGCTTGTCATATAGTTTCAATCATAGTCCATTTTCCTCTTGTCTTCATTTAGGGCAGGGTGAACCATGTGTTGATTTGCAATATCGAATCCTCCAATTGCTTGATAAATAGTCCACATTGTGCCAGTTTAGCTCATGATTCAGATGTTGATTTATTAGTTGAAGCTGTGTTTTGTACTCTGTTATATCCATTTGCATCATACTTTCCTCTTATTTATTCACATAATAAAAATCATGGCTATGCATTCATGAGAATAACAAGCCAGGGCAGGCTTTCAGGCTGATATTAGAGGACACCTGGAACTCACATTGTTACTAGCTCGTAAGAGTATGTGTCCAAACAGCCTCAAGGACTGCTACAAACCAACAAAAATTAGCCAAATACCAAAATGCAGCTCAGCAAACAGCTGGGTTTCAGTAAATATGCCTATATGTATTTGTGTGAAACGGTTATCTTAAAAGGATGATGGCTGGTTGGAAAAGGAGTCTCCTCAGTGGCTGCTTTTATGACTGGAAACCCCGCTTGGGTACCCACTCATTAAGATGTCAGAAGGAATATACCTGTTGCAATAAAAAGTTAGGCAGCAGACATTTGCTTAGTCACTAAACTGTGAGCAATGGCTTTTAACTCCAGCATAAACTTACTCTTGCCCGAGTGTCTGAACACCCCTTAGGAAAACAGGGGAAAGAATAACCCTCTGCCTGAATGTCAAAACATTCCCACCAACCTTGAAGAACATTACAGGGCAGTTTCTAATTTTTTTTTACAAGTATTTATCCTTAAGGCCCTGACACACCAAGCCGACGGTCGGCCGTCGGACAGTTTGGGGCCGCCGCTGAGCGTCTGTCAGCCTAGTTTTTTCAGTGTGTCCCACATCGCCGGCTCTAGTCTGCACATGTCAGAGTTTTTTCAGCTTATCCAGCATGTTGAATCGGTGGCGGAGCCCGTCAGTGAGAGAAATCACTCTGATTGGCTGTTCAGCTTAAACAAATCAGTGCACGAGAAGAGAAACGAAAGTGAGGAAAGCAAGCAAACGAGTAAAGTCAAGAGGAAAAACACAGAAGGCTCTTCTCATTTTCATCTTCATCTCATCTGATCATTCCAATACACAGATATTTTCACAACGACGTGGCCATCTGGAATGAATCTAAGTGGTGAGAAAATGGTCGGCAAACGCCGCTTCGTTTCATGTACGTATCGTGACAACGGCTTGTATATCCGCCATCTACGGTCTTCCGGTTTCCCTTTTTGAATGATCCCTTTATCATCCACTTGGAGTCACGTTTCTGGTCACCAATGTCCACTATTCCCTCTACTCTTAGCTTTGGTTTGGTCTCCACCAATATCTGTAGTATCTTTAGCTTGCTAGGTGTTCGACTAACTTTAACAGCTAGTTGCTGCTAGATTTTAGGCCGTAGTTGGCAGAAGAACATGTTTGCAAACAATTGCCTATTTAACCAGATACAGAGGATGTGTCTGGCCACCTACAAATGTAAGTCCAGTATTCAATTTCCTTTTTGCTCTTTCCAATTGCTTGGACTCAACCAACCCCTGAGAAAAATATAGGTATTTGACTAACTTCAACAGCCAGTTGCTAACTATAGTTGCCGATTATGTCTCTTTCATTGTCAGCAATTAGACTCTGTGGGCTTATCAGAACTGGTTGGCTTGAAATGGCTTGAGAACTGTGAGACTGATCCATACAATCAACTGGCAGGTCATAAAAACCAAAACAATAAGCTAAACAAGACCAAAGAGAATCTTGTAGTTGTTGATAATTCATAGTTATTTGATTGAATACAAGAAATGCAGATTTCTGCAGCTTTAAGGAACACAGAATGTTGCACTGAGCTGCATTCACACGTGGTGATTTAACAGATTTCTTGATTTACTGTTTACCACCTCCAACTTCGCCTAATTCCCAGACCCCATCGCTCTTTAAAGATTGATCTTCATCTGCACACACACAAATGTTTGTGAAAATAGTCTCATTCAAAACATTTGCTATTGTATAAAATGTCAGCCTGAAACTGAATTCTCTGAATAAAAGTTTTTATGCAGAGCATCAAAGATGACACAGAGATTTATGACCACAACAAACAACAGTAATGAGGAACATTCATGGCCTATAAAAACAGCAAATCCCAAAGTGCTCTAAATCCAGTAAGGTTCATGAGTTCAAGCATCTTCAGAGAATCGGCCAAGTGTCTTCTTCACCTGCCAAGTTCTCAGCTTTGTGTCTTTCCTTCTCATCTTTTGCAATATATTTCCTGTCTCTTGTAGACCGTATCTCACTTATTTGTTGTTTTAGATTAAAGACCCAGAGTCAGTAACTAAACTGGGTTATTTCACATCCTTATTCCCCCCCCCAAGTATGATAACAGGACATGACTAAGCAAGGTTTTGGTTTTGTCTGTGCCTAGCTGTGTTTGTAGGTCAATGTCAGCTAGTACCTCTCCGCTATCAGTTTTTACTACTGACGGCTGGAGACAGGGCTCAGAGAGACTTTTGGGTCATGAAATACGAGCTGCTTGGGGCATGTTTAGATTATCACAGACCTCTCCACTTAACTCCCCGTAACACTCTGAGAGGAACGGCATTCACCACAGACTTGACAAGAAACGTGAAAAAATAGGATGGCCTCTCTTCATCTGTCACTCCTCTGGTACACTTGGAGGTTGATCGCTGTGATATCTGATATCTGCTTCTGTAACTATACAGATATACCTCTGTATCGAGAGATTGAACCTTTTTGTCTTGCCGTTTTGTTCTTGTCATATTGATAATTCTGTAAGTTTAATTGTTTATTTATTTACTATTGTGTTTGTTCGCTTGTTAGGTGTCCATAATATACAAATCTAGTGTAGTATATCTCAATTTATGTATGTTTCTTATTATTTGTTGCTATGCTAGCAGCATGGCTCTAGGGATGGCGATGTTGGCCTGTCAGTCAATCAGTCCAACTTTTTGGTCTTGACTCAAATATTTCAACAACAACTGCATGGATAGCCAAGAAATTTGGAAAAGGTATTCATTGTCCCCAGAGGATGAATCTCACTGACTTTGCTGATTCCCTGACTTTTCCTCTAATGCCACCATGAGGTTGACATTTGTTTTTTTAGTAAAATATCTCAACAACTAGTGGATGGTTTGCTATGAAACTCGGTACAGACATTAATGTCCTCTTCAGGTTGAATTGTAATAATTTCTCCTGGCTTTTTTTTCTTGTGTCATCAGGTCGAAATTTAAATCTACCTTGGTATATAACCAATCACGTTGTGCGGAACGGGTTGAGTTGAGCCAATATTTATGAAACAACAACACGGACTATGGAGCCAAACCAAGACGGCAAACTTTATTACTCCTTTCAGTCTTGACAAAGGCAGCGCAGACCAGATCCACTTCTTCCGTTCTTACCTTTCACAATAAAAGTCCTAGACATATAATATTCACAGGCGAATATTCCGCATTTCTGTGAGGTTTATTTGTCACGCCCTTGGTGTGTAAAGGCCTTTAGTCTTGTTATTCTTTCTGGGGGTGTTCAAAAGACTCATACCTTGTGCAGTAGTCTGTATATATTTCACAGGATTATTTTCTTTTAATTACATAGTCAGAGTCTGTGTGTTTACAGTAATAGAAGGACATCAAAGACATAACATACTGTGTTGAACTGTATTTTAAAATTCAATTTGGTTGACATGGTTGTGGAATTATTCCTAATTTAATGAACAGACTGGGCTCAGTGTTAAATTAATTTGTTCATTCTGCAATATGATTGATTGACACAGATGCCAATAATGCTATCTCCTCTGATGTTGTGTCAGCTGTTTCTTTTCTCCTCTGTGCACCATGTCAACGTGTAGAACAGCAAGACTTGGCAATATAAAACCGAGTGACCTTACAAAATTTGAAAGTGAAAGCACCCCTTCCCACGTTCTAGCAAACCCCTACTAGGTGAGGCTGTCTGGGTACCACATGCACCTATAATAAGCATTTCCAGACTAACATACATTCCACTCAGTGGTTATGCGGTCTGCAGTGTCTAGTATGCATCCCACTCCTCCCCCAAGCCACACGCTGCCTTCTAGCTTTATAATTCCATAGTAACGAGCAGCTCTTGAGGTTATATCAACTTGTGATCTGGCAGAGGACGTCTTAGATCAGAAGACTCGGTTGAAACTTTGTTCTTACTGCCGCTGTTTTGGCATATTGATGAAGGGAACCATCATTCAACATGAGGCATAGGTTCAAGGGTTCACTGTCATTCAGGTGAAGTAACTTTGAGCACCTACTGAATCTTTATGTGCTCTAGGGTCGCTGACTGCCATTTGATGGAAGCTAATGAAAAGAGTCATCAGTGAGGTGTTATAAGGCAGCCCCTTTACAATAAAGGGCATATGAATTACACGGTATTTGCAAGTAATTTTGCGTGCGATAAGAATGCCATTCTTGCTTTTGCCATATCATTTGTACACAATGTAGTCTGTACTGACTGCAATGTAAACGCATCTGCATAAATATGCTACGTTCTGAGCTAGTGGAGTAAAATAAATAGTGAGAAAGACTGCTTATGGCGGGTGGGAGGGGAGGAGGATGGGTCCAACAAACAGAGGATTTTCAACCAGGAGACTGGTGTTTGTGTCCCAAAATGTTGTTGAGTTATTTTGAAGTTACGCCAGCGACATTTGTAATGTGTTTTCTGTATTTCTGTTACGTTGTTTCCGTACTTATTTTACCAGGCTGTTTCCATACACCGTTCGTAGCTGTACCTACGAAAAGTAATACACTGTAATTTATATACATCCAACAAAATCAATTCGTATGTAAAGCACGTAATTGTGAACCAGGAAGTATAAATAACGTAGGTAAGAGGTTGGGGTAGATGGGCGAGTTAAAAAACACTGTGGACTTTCACCCAGGAGACCAATGTTTGTACCCCGTGTGAAACCTGAAGTCAACGTTGATTTATTTGTCATGTAACGTCCGTACTTAGGTTACGCCACTTCTGGAGTTATTTTAACCCAAACCACGATCTTTTCCTGAACCTCACTAAGTAGTTTTGTTGCCTCCTGTGAAGATGGAAGTTTATTTTGAAAAGACTGGAGCAGAAATTAACACGTGCATCACGTGTTGCTGGACGTTCATAGCAAAAAGCACGAAAAATTAGGAATAACTTTTCGTAAGATATACAAACGGTTGTAAGAGGATACGTTGATTTTACTTAGTTTGCGTACTTATTTTAAGACCAACCATCATGTTTTTCCTAAACCTAACTAAGTGTTTTTTTTCTACGTTAGTGGGTTTATTGCATAAACCTAACTGCGGACATTACCGTAGTTTTGTTGCGTGGCGTAAAAATGACACACAAAAGAGACGTACAAATGACACACGAAAAGGCTAAAATGCGTTCTATTTACAGAGAGATTGGGTTGTATAATGAGTTTCATGAGGAAATACTGTTGTACATCTAATAGAACATTGTATCCTGGACATTGTGTTTTATTAGCATCACAAATAGCAAGAAATGTACAGACATGTACAGAAAATGTGGCGCTCGTGCATTTGAGAGAACTTTTATTTTTAAACTCCTGAACTCAAGTAACTGTACATCAGCAGAGAGGTGTGTCAGTCTACTGTTTGTGGAAAGCAGCGAGAAGAATTTTATTCTGAAACTTGAAAGCACTCAGATTAAAAGCTGCCTACACTGGGCAACGTTTTCGAGACATTTTTGTTTTTATAGCTGCCCTGGGCTGAACCATGTAGGGAGTAGGAGGCTTATTATAGAATAATTATACAATGTCATCTCTGCACACATTGGCAGTAAATGCATCAGTTGTAATCATATGCTTCCAACTACAAAGAGGGCAGCTCTGAAGTCAAATCTTCCTGAAAATTGTAGACTGTCCCAGTAGACATGAATCTATAAGGAGCCGCTGGACGCCTGTCAGTACATTTCGTTGGCTGTCTGAGTCTTGTTTGAAAGGAAAACTGAAGACTTTAGTTTCGGTTGTTCAGCTTTCCTCTCTGCCAATGCAGGAGGGCTCGTCAAATTAAACCAAACATTTTGGGCCACGGTCCCAGGGAGCAACATGAACAAGAGGTTCTGACATCTTCTGCCAAACAACTTGAAACCAAAATGACAAAAAAACCAACCCTCTGCCAGAAAACCAATAAGCACAGCCATGCTGCGTTCAAGAAAGTTTTTTTTACTGCTGAGCAAGCACAAGGTCATCACATCAGGCCATAGATAAATCATGAAAATAGTTCACAGTCCAACATCACAAAATTAGCCACAGCGCTCATTGTGTCATTCTCATTCTGCTCATATTTCCTTTCTAAGTAAGCCTGAAAAAAGTGCATACCAGTTAGTGAGTAACTTCCTCCAAGGCATTTGTTCCAAAAGTGAGAATCAAACCTTTGTTTACACTAGCAGTCAATTTTCAATCCACTGATACTGTATGTTTGTCTTGATCATGTGATTTTTAGCCACACGATGTCGATCGGACTTTGGTCAAGACTGGAATACCTCAACAATTATGGGCTGGATTGCCATAAACTTTTGTGCAGACATTCATTGTTCTCAGAGGATGAAATCTACTGACTTGGGTGATCCCCTGACTTTTCCTCTAGCATCACCAACAGGTCAAATTTTTTACCTATCCTGTGAAATATCAAAAAATCTACTAGATAGATTGCTACCATAGACTATAAGAAGTTTACGTGGTCACCATGACATCACCCTTTTGGCATTTTGGCTGTCACCATCTTGGTTTTTGGATGACCAAATAGTTACAATTAACTTTAATGAACCGAAAACACACTGTTAAAATTGTAAGACGAAAACGCAGACAACTTCCAGACCGGACAACTCTGTGGTAGCGACCTGTCAATCACAAGGTAGCCACGCCCTAAAGCATACCCTGCTTTGTGGTCTATTTGACTCTAAATGGGACCATAATTTACTAAATGAACATCATGCTGTATTGAAGAAGACTTGAAACTAGAGATAGTCATCATGGATCCTAGACAAAGACTTTTGGTGATACTCTGACTTTTCCTCTTGGAAAACTGTTGGATAGATTGCAATGAAATTCGGCACAGACATTCATGTGCCCTTCAGGATAAATTGTAATAATGTTGGTGATCCCTTAACTTTTCCTCTAGCACCATCATCAGGTCAGATTTTTACATTTGTATTGTTTATTTGGTTTATGACTAAATGCCTGCAAAGCTAATGAGACTCAACCTTAGCTGTACCTAAGATGATGAACATGATGAACATTTTACCTGCTGAAAGGATTGTCTGTGTGACGTTAGCATTCTGGCATTAGCATTTACCTCAAAGCAGCCCAGAGGGCAACCTCCGGGTCTGACAAATGAAGTAAATGTGGAACCTTAAACTTGCCTTAAACTTGCATTCTTTCTAACAGCCAGCAGGGGGCGACTCCTCTGGTTGCAAAAATAAGTCAGATTGTATAGAAGTCTATGAGAAAATGAGCCTACTTCTCACTTGATTTATTACCTCAGTAAACATTGTAAACATGAGTTTATGGTCTCAATCACTAGTTTCAAGTCTTCTTCAATACACATGATGTTCATTTAGTAAATTATGGTCACATTTAGAGTCAAATAGATCATAAAGCAGGTTATGCTTTACAGGCATGGCTATCTTGTGATCGACAAGTCGCTACCACGGCGTTGTCTGGTCTGGGAGTTGTCCGTGTTGTCGTCTTACAACTTTAATTCTTTCAGTGTGTTTTCAGTTCATGAAAGTTAAATGTAACATTTTGGTTGCCTAAAAAATGTCTTATTCAACATTTGGTTGTAGTTAGCTCTACCCTCTTGTGTCACTTCTGTTTGCAAAAAACACATGATGGCGACGGCCAAAATGTCGAACTCGAGGCTACAAAACCGTAGTCCACAAACCAACGGGTGACGTCACGGTGACTACGCCCACTGCTCATACACTCCAAACCCTTAGTCTTGTTTAACACTAGCGGTCCATTTTGAACTCATTGATATTGTGTTTGTCTTGATCACATAATTTTATTGTCATCGGGTTCAGAGAGAGACGTCATCTAAATAAAAGTTCAAAGCAACCCAACTTGGCAGCTACCACCTAAGTGCCCATGAGCAAGATGTCTTCTCTTGTCCAGTGGAGCTGCACAGCGGCCAACAGTAGAAAACTGTAGTGGCACAAAGTTGCAACCACATGTGAATGTGTTTGCATTTTGAATACGCTCAGCTAGTTTCCCTGGGTAAACAAACGTTTCAAAAGTGCATGGCCCTAATAAATCAGACCACTAGTCCTGCACACCCCGCAGTCTAAAACAACTAATCAAAGCCACACTTACACGCACAACAGCATTTTGAAAGGAAGTCCAGACATCTAGCTATTAATCAGCATTTTTTTTTATACTTAATCTCTATTATTCATTGTCCAAACTATTTAATTAGCCACACCTGCTCGGTGCTGTTTACTCCGGCATACTGGGCCTATATGGTTTTAATTTCTGTATTGTTATAAAACACGTAAACACTGACAAACTTTTCCGAAATGTGGTTTGGGTTTGTGTGACCGTGGCTGCCATCGCTCTGTTGAATCCCTCTTTCATCCATGCACAACAAGGAAAACCAAATCAAGGAGAAGACTCTCTATAGCTACCACCTGTGCTTCCATTCTTTGTTCCAGCCATTTTATTAATTCCTCAGGAGCCCTGCTGTCCAAGAAAAAAAAAAAAAGAAAAAATCTAAGGGGCTCCTTGAGGAAACTCCTAGTCTGGAAAACATTTCAATTTGGCCATTGTGGCATTTATATTAACCATTGGCCCATGTTGATGCTATTCAGTCTCTTTTCACAGCTCCACCCTGACACTTCATTTGTGTGTTTAGTTTAGTGCCTCTCCTGCTGTATCTGCTCCATGCCCAGGATTAGTTCTTTATGGGGAAGTTGAGGCTCTTTAATTGTTGTGACCTTTTAGTTGAAATCTTTGTAAAAAAAAAAAAAAGAAACACGTGAGGAGCTCTTCTTTCTAGGATACCACACTGTGTCCTGTAATTATATGTTACGCTGGGATGTAGGCTATAGAGATGCTCCTCTTGATGCTGTTACACAAAGGGGGCGGGTCCAGAGACAACTTTCCCGGCTGCTGATTTGATGAACGGAGGATTTTCCAGTGTCAGTATCTTCCAGTCGGTCCAGCCTCCTCACGGTGCGCAACTCTCAGGGAAACCGAGTTGGTTTGCGCTTCTTTTTTTTTCTTCATGAAAGCCCTTCACCATCACCATCAGTCTGAGATCTGGGCTTAAGGGGGAGCAGGATCTGAAGGGCTCCGGGTCCAGGCTGTGTGAGAGAGGAGAAGAGAGAGATACCCTGTTAGACTTGAACACATGGCGCTAGTAGTATAAGCACACTTTTTTGTGGATTTGTGGAAGGGACCCGAGTTTGATCATTAAAAGTCGCCCCGTTTTCTGTCCAGCTGCGGGCGTTCATCATCATCATCATCATGGAGATGCGGAGGTGGACCACCAGGTGGAAAACGAAACGGTGGCTATGGGATTCAACGCTAATCGCTGTGGTCACATTAATTGTAATGCTACAGGCTGCCAGTGTCAGAGCAGGTAAGAAAGCTGCACGACGCACAGTCAACTGTGCCAACTCCATGCAGGGCATGATGAGCGGACAGCCCATGTCCTCCTGGGATCCGAGTTTAAAAGAAGTGTCTTCCAATTACTTTTTTTGTGTGATTTCCTTACTATTTAGGTTTAAAAGAAAATCTTAACAATTTAGGCTTGTTAAACTTTATTTTTATTGTCTACAGGACTATTTCAGTGTGAAAAGTTTTTTTTTTTTTTTTTTAAAAAAGACCAGATTATGGCTGTAGAGTGATATTAAACCAAGAATACATTTAAATTGATTAAAAAACAACAACACATGCCATATCACTGGAAAGCCTAGGATGTCCTCTTTACAATACACCAGGGGTTTATAGAGTAGGTCAAAAGAGTAAGAGGATATGCATGTGGACATAATGTCCACTACAGAGGACACATGTCAATGGGCTGGGTCTCAGGAGGCTATAGCTGCTGATAGTAGGCTCCATCAACTTTCATTTAGTAGACTGTCATTTCTCTGGCTAGGAAAGTCACCATAACTCACTTTACAAATCTTTTTCAGATGCCAAACAGACCCCAGTCCACCTTATCAAACAGAACACCTCATACTTTTTTTGTGTTTTTATATAGTCAAGGCAGTTTATCTGATGATTATGACTTTTTAAAGTTATTTTTTTGAGTGACACTGAACTGAGTCCACATGACTGCACCTGCATCCACGTTTTCCAGTAACTTTTACTACTGTGCCACCACAGTATAGTGTCTCTAAGCTTTTGATGATGACTCTGAAGTTGTTACTTTAAAAACTTTACCTTGGCGACCTACATGATTTCTATGCGTCAAAAAATCAAGCCAGCGGAGATGTTGCTCTCTGTTAGTTCAACTCTGAGTATCTTAAGTAGGCAAAGTGTGCCATCCAGGTGTGGTCAGCCACTGGAGAGGCTGACGGTGTCGCAAATCCTCTGATGGTCCGCGTAAAAAGTGAGAGCTTATTTTAGCGTGAAGATACTGTGATTTATATTCTGCTGTATAATTTTGGAAGCTAACGTGATCACAGAAAAAAGTCATTTTTGTTTATTTGTGTTCCAATTTCCCACTTGGCAGTACTACTGAACCCTTAAGGTTTTACGCACAACTTTTACGCACGACGTTTGTTGACATAACTAGTAGCCCACACATGATGCATTAAGTTTTTCCAAAATATCAGTGAAGTAAGAGCTTAAAAGTTGAATCAAAATCTCAAAAGGCATACAATTGGCACAAAATGTTTTTATTTTTTATTTTTGTCTAACAGGGTGGCAGCTGCCATGCTGTCAACAGAGTTTATTCACTTTAAACGTATAGGTTTAGTGATAAATATTCAGAGCATTTATATAATACACTGGGCAAGACCCTGTGGAATTCTGGAAGTGAAATTCATATTCTGGCCTGAAGGATCACCATCTTTCCACATTATCCGGGCTCCCACTAAGTCCAAGAAGGGGCGTTGATGGAAAAAAGAAAAAAAAAATCTGGAGTATTTTTCTTTGCTTTAAAAACACATATGTGGGTCACATTAACTACGCCTTTTATATTTTTCTCTGTCTATGAAATAGAGGCATCCATACTGTACTGTGGCTTTAGCAGGGATACATATATGTGCGTCAAAAGTTGTGTGTCTATTTGGATGCATGTGGCTTTTTCATATTTGTGGTTTTGACATCAGATTATTCATCAGTTATTATGCAACCTTTCAAAATAATTCCTTCTTGTATCAGAGCCACAATACTGACAGAAATGAAGCTATTTAAAAAGTTCATATTTTATATGACGTCATGATAATGCTGATCAGAGGCTAATATACAATAGTTGGTGATTGGTGTAATGTATTGCATCCTGTCTAGACATCCCCTGTCTTAAGTCCCACCCCGTTTTGAAGCATAGTTTTTACTGTACAGGTCCTGTGATACATAAAGAAATCAGTCAGCAGAGGGCAAATTGCAGAGAGCGCCCCCAAAAATGAAAAGATCATAAAGGCAAACACCACAGTGGCATGGCTTGCCCAGTGCCCATCTTCCTTCACCCTGACTGATACTTAAACTAACCATAATTGCATGATGTGCTAGCAAACATTTGCAGGCTTTCCAGTGAACTTTAATTGCTGCCTGTTGCTGCCAACTCTCAGTGGAAGCCAGTGACACGAAAAAGACCCGACAAGACATCCCAAGATGCTGCTGCATGACCGCAGAGGCACTAAGTCAGAATGTCACGGATTGAAAAGTTAATCACAAGTCTCAACTTAAAACATCAGACTGTATGAGTTATTGACAGAGGAGAGAGGAGAGGGCTGGAAATTGTGACTATACAGATGGAAATGGTATTTTTTTTTTGTGCGCTGCTTTAATGATTTGAACAGGTTTTCTCCTGTCACGACATGCCTCACTGCCTCAGGGGAAATCACACGTCTTTGTCATGTTAGTAGCTTGTTAACACGGCAGATAGTATATCACAAGTCTCACAGCAGTCAGGAAGATGTGTCATTAAAAATCACAGACTGGCGATTACCCCTCAGACAAGACTGTGGCTAGTCTGGAGCTGCTTTGGTACCTTGAGCATGAGAGAACCATCTTCTCTGTCTTGTGGTTTTTCATCCTTATCATTAGAATATGGTTTATTCCCTTTTAAGGGTGGAATAAGAAGGGGGAACTTTTTCTCAGGATGTGTTGAGGCTATAGGAGCATACTGGCTCCTAGAAAGCGTTTAAAAAGCTATGCTTATTCATTTGGGGTCTTTAATGGTTTTGGGATATTGCCTGTTTTTCGGGACTTCTGTGAAGCGGTGGTTGTGGAAGGAGAGGGGCTGAGGAGTTGGGAAGGGGGTGGGGGGTGAGGGCGGGCGGGTGTGGGGTGATGGGGGTTCCTGGCCAATTCAGCACATCTGGAATATATGAGGCCTTGAGGTATGCAGTAATGCAGAAAGGCATTCTGAAACTCACAAAGAGACCTTTAGTCCAAGCTTTCTTTTTTTTTTCTAGAACCAGTAGCTCTGTACTTGGGACAATATTCAGAAGAGCCACAGACTTATTTTCTTTTTTATGAGGCATTTGGTGTGAGGTTTTAAACTTGGCGTTCGGTAACCGTATTTTATTCTGTCTGCGTTCGAGTTAGAAGTCAGTCTGGTTCTCTTAAGGACAAAACGAACCAGGGCTGTTCTCGACCGAAGAAAAGCGTCACTCGTACGATTTTGTCGACTAATCGATTAGTAGATTTAATCGACAGATCTGTAAAACTGAGTTTCTACACAAAGAATCACGCAACAGCACCACTTTAAATGTTGTGTTTATCAGAGATGTGCTCATACGTTTCTTGGAAATAAATCAGTCAGCATGAAAAAAAGCATTTAAAAAGCCTAATTGGCAAACCGATTAGTTGACTAATCAATTAAGAATGAATCTGTTAAATTGCTCTTAGTGCAGTGTCAGTCATGAAGTCTTTTTTTTACTCCCATCCCTCTCTCAGTTGATAAAAGTTGCCGTGGGACTGAATTTAATAGAAATCAAAAGAAAAGACATTTCTCATTTGCTTGATTTCCCAGCAGAGCAGCTTGCTTGATGCCTATGCTCTTTAACAATTTAAATTCATGAGCCGTGCCATCAGATCATCTGGACCCATATCAGCATGAACGACTCCAACTCCTTTCCATCACTCAAAGAGCAGATCTGCACAACTTCAAATGAGCTTAAACTTGAGACCCGATACCCGAGCATGTGCTCAAATCAAGCGAGTTTGATTCACCACTCAAGCTGTTATTTTTCTGGTCACAGGAGAAGTAGCCACAGGGATGGGGCCTTCTCCGTTTAGTCTCATGTATGTTTTAGTTGGGGGGGTTATAGGGAGTGGTGCCAGTACCATAATGGGTTCAGCATGTGGACTTGTAGCTCCACCCATCAGACCCCCTCCTGGTCCCTAAAAGCGAAAAGGAACTGCATAATAAGCACTTCCTGGCTTCACGTGCCACATGACTTCCAAAAGCGGAAAATGTAAACAGGCTTGTATTTTTTTATAATAAAATTCCTTTAGCTTTCACTTTATATTGATGTTGAAATGTTGAGTGAAGAGGCAGAAATTGATGGTAAAAGTCAGCATGGAAAGAAAGAACATATGGTTCTTCCATTGATGGGGGGAGGGTGGGGAGGGAAGAGGTAACGCTCTATTATTTTACATTATATTACTTTAAATAATATCCCTACCACCAGTGTATGCTATTTTGGTTATCTATGTCTCCTGACTGACCAAAACTTCTTTCTGATTCTTGCAGTTTTTTGGAGTATTTATAAGGCGGATGAGGAGATTTCCTGCAATGTGAATTTCAAGAAAGTCTTCTGTCTGATCCCTTTAAATGATTTTCCCACAATGTTCTTCAGCTGATCTTAAACACATGAATCTCAATTTTTTTTTTCAAGGAAGGGAGATTTCACATTAAGCCTGTTATCTGCCATTCCTTAAAGGCCTCATCTTCCCAGTTAGATTTTAATCGGACCATTCAGACATTCTTTATAACTGCTCGGCCTTTTAAAGAGGACACATCCTGCCTCCTGACTCACTGAAAAGACACATACAAGAGTAAATGTGATGTCTCTGCTGTTTTTTGTAACAGTTAATCAAGTAGAATTTATAATAACTGGGTTACGTTGAGTTTGGTTTGGAGTGGAAATTAGTCATTTTATTCTCTGCATTGGCCCTCTGTTAGCTTTTAATATGCTCTCCATAGTTGGGTAAAATAGTTTCTGGCCAGTTTGTAGATCTAATGTCACATCAGGCCCATACATACTACAGTATTGATGTTCGGTCTTAAAGTCTTTGTTTTTACTTTAGTTTATTAACAGTACAACAGCACCGAGATGTTACTACATGCGGGGAATCTCATTAAACTACAAGGCAGCAAATGTTACAACAGTTATGGTCAGAAAGTGTTTCATCTGTAATCTGTTTTGAGTGAATGCCAGAATATTATTACCAATAAAACAACTAACAATTAACACCAACTTTAATTTAGAGACCCCTCAGCAACATGGATATGAAGCAATAAATTTTCAGTTTTATTCATGTCTGTTTATTTACAATGAGGCTATGTAACTTTTGAAAGAAGGCATGACGCACTCAAAATTGGATACATGAGCAATAAAACATCAGCTCATTTCATTAACTCAGGGGTTTTGCTGCTACTGCCTTACTTGGTCTGGTCTGATCATAGACTGTATGTAGAGATGGACGATGTGTCTCCACTTCCTCCAACTGTACAGAAGTGAAGCCAAAATATTCCAGATACGGGAGCTGCCAGTTTGAGATTTTGGCATAATTTGGAGCCAGAGTCTGCGCGGTTCCGCCCACACACGAGCCAATCGCGAGCCGAACACGGCCACAGCTTGTTTGCGAGAGACACTCACAGCTTTCAATCATGACGTCTCACCTCCTTTTTATAGCATCAAATAACTCATAAGAACCAAACTTATCAGAAAAATTAACACTTTAACATACATCAGTGGGATAAGAACTACCTAAAATGACAGAAACCATTTTTGGGAAAAATTTATTTGACCTGAACTTGGGCTTTATGACCTATACTGCAGCCAGCCACCAGGGGGCGATCGAGATGTTTTGGCTTCCACTTTTGGGGAGCTGTCTTGTCGTCCATTGTTATTTACAGTCTATAGGTCTGACTATTGGCATGTGGTGGCTAATGTTAGCAAACTTTTGAATAGATACTTCTGTGTAACTGACTTTACTGAGTCAGTTTTCCTTTTCTACAAGTATTACTGTTGCACTACATTGTTATCATCGTCCTGTAATTGTGACTTTTGGCCACCGTAGCTGGTGATCAGCAAAAGTATCATAGACTCGCTTTAAAGATTTGGATTTGAAAAACATAAAAGTTACTTAGAAACACTAGAGCTAGACTGATAATTGGCCAGGCGGATATATCTCTTAAGTAAAAATGAACACACAGAAATGCCAAACTAAATAGGTTAAGGTAGGTCAAGGGAAATTTAGAAAGAGTGTCTGCTGTTTGTCCACCAGAGAGCACTGACAAGTAAAATGCCCCACTCAGTATGCATAGTGGTCACATCACCAAAAAAAACAAACTTAAGAAGAAAAAACAATTCATATGATTCCTTTATGTTACAAAAACTATATCAGCTGATAAAATATTGGATTTCTTATCATTTATTTTTGTACTTTTCGGTGTTGGCCTCAACAGTCCTGTTTCAGTTGACCCACAATAAACACATCACATCCACTGTTTTCATGGGGACAGATGGCAATGTTGCAATTCTGTATGCATATGTGTATTTTACAGTGAATCGATCACTTAAATTGACACTGCCAAGTACAGACAAGTAATAACCTACTGTAAGAGCATCACTGTCACAGTTACACAACACAAGCCAGAATGAAACAATTTGCACAAACCTTGAATTAACAGCCTCCTCTTACTGTATATTTTTAAGCACGCAGCCTCAGGCAGACACGCGTTAAGTCAGGAATGACGTTGTGCTGTACGTCAACACTTCTGTTTATACACTAACCTTAAAACATACCCTATTAGGCTTCTTAAGTTCCCCATAATCACACTGTAACTGATGGCGTGCCTCGGGGGAATGGGAGAGAGGGGGTGGGGGTTTAAGAGAAAAGCACTTACAGAATGGGACAGAGAAAGATGCAGAGTGTAATTACTGGCAAGAGAAGAAATGAGTGAACAGTGTTTATGACCTCACTTTACAGTAGTCTGACCCCTCAGCACCAGTC
This sequence comes from Sebastiscus tertius, assembly GCA_916701665.1. NCBI lineage: Eukaryota > Metazoa > Chordata > Actinopteri > Perciformes > Sebastidae > Sebastiscus > Sebastiscus tertius. Next base: position 101,617 of record CAKAOH010005352.1, on the reverse strand, counting down.
CATTGATAGAAAAGAGTCTAGTAGTGTTAAGAAGCTTGTAAAGCTGCCCCCCCCCCCATCTGAGCTCTCCTTCTTCCAAAGACCCAGTGATCAGCAGCAGTGAGTTTTGTCATGCCATACATGTTGTGGGTGTATAACAGTGGAGCTGAGGAGGGTGGGGGGGCAATTATGTCTCATGAATGGTTACCAACATTTTTACTGCTCCTCTGACAAGGTAGCTCATAAACCAACAACTGGTCGAACTGACAGATTTGGCCAACAAGCAAGGGGCGTAATGAGTGTAAATGTTGACTTATCATCAAAATGCCAGCTCCTATTAGATTTCCTGTTAACTGTTGAAAGATGCCTACAGTGTGCTGTAAAATTACATGCAGCTTTTACAGCATGTTCACTAATAATGCCTTATAGGAGATTAAATTAGGTTAATTTATGTCGTTGCAGCGAGCGAGCCTTTAGCAGTCAATTTAATGTTCATTTTCTGCGCTCATGATGCACTCAGCCAGTTTTGCAGCAGACGGACAATTTATTTTGACATTTAAGAGTTGACTGAAACAACATTACATTTACAAGCTGATTTATGTTTAGGAAAGTTATGTTTTCCAATCTTAATATCTGCACATGAATGTAGCATCATATAGCGAACAATTATCAAACGATGTACATTTTGAGTTGCATTTTCACATATACCTTTTGAAGTATTACTACATGCAAGAAACAAAACCCCTAAAAATAACATGTTTTAAGCTATTTCAGTGTCCTGCCCAAATTGGAAACACTGACTCAGCACTTTGGATAAATGCATTCTCCAAATAGCTTATTGCGATGCAGATGTTTGCTGCCCAGGTATCACTGGTTAATGTAATCAATTCTTTCTTCTGCCTCCTCAGCTGAACCAGTAGATGTACTGAAGGCTCTGGACTTCAAGAGCTCTCCTGAAGGAGTACGGAAAACAACAGGCTTCTGCACAGTTCGGAGAGGATCCAAATCCGACGTCGCTTACAGAGTGGGAAAACAGGCTCAGATCAGCGCTCCAACCAAACAGCTCTTCCCAGGTAACCTCACTCCGTACCCTCACACAGATCACAATGCATTTAAATTGAAGCTGAACCAGGCAACTTTGGCCGATCGGTTGCTTCGGAGAGTAGAAAATGGATCTAAAAAAAATAATTAGATGTAAGTAAACTGCACAAAGTGTTAAGCAGTTCATCTGGGGTTGTTACGCTTTATATCAAAGACATGCAAAGAGGCTAATGTTGTAATGTTGGTGAGTGCAGCATTTTTAAGAAGATCACTTCTCCACTGCTCAGGAGATGGTTTGCATTTCGCTTTCTTGCCTCTGTCACTTCCTGGAAGTGGATAAATTTGACACACTTTTGCCTTGCGCATTATTGCATTATTATTGCGATTAGGCTCCTCAGAGATGGAGAATGTCACCATATTTTGTGATGTGAGGGCATGGCTGAGCAATATGGAAATATCAAATATCATGATATTTTTGACCAAATACCTCAATATTGATATTGGATATAATGACTAAGTAGGTAAAGGCAAATAATAGAACAGCTAGAGCAGTCCGGTAAGTTCAGAAGATTACATCACTTTACTGTAATTCAGGCTTTAAAACCAGGAAAAGACAACACTTACTGTACGCCCGATATCCAAAATCTAAGACGATATCTAGTCTCATATCACGATATCGATATAATATCAATATATTGCCCAGCCCTAGTGAACGGTATGTTTTTGCATAAAACCTTGCAGAAGCAGCTTTTACACAGGGACTCTTGCACAATCTCATTGTAAAACGAGCGATCCAGCTTTTAAACAGGACTAAGTCTGCCGCCATGCCAGCCGCTCTGTGAGGCTTTACATATGCACAGTGGTGCTTTAAGCTAAATGCTAACATCGGCATGCTAACATGCTCGCAATGATGTTAAGCAGGTATAATGTTTACTGTGTTCATCATCTTAGTTTAGCATTGTTTTATACTATCATTTGCTAATTAGGACTAAACATTCATTCATTCATTCATAAACCAAAGTGTTAGACACATTTCAATTTTGAGTGGTAGAGATATTTCAGTCGAGACCAAAGTGGTGGAACAACTGACCGGCTGGCAGATCGACAGATCGACTTTGCCATTCCTAGAGCTAGAAATTTTATGCCTACTTAAACATATTATTGTCTGGATGAAAAAGAAATGGATGCTTTTGTTTACTGTCTTGAACCACTTAATGGCAAAATAGAAACATCTTCAAAATATTCCACTTTCACTATAATACAGCAAAAAATGATGCAACGGCCAAATGCAATGAAACCCTTCACTACAAACACCTGTCCCATAAAATGCGGTGCAGACGTTCGGCAATTATTTTCTAGAAGATGCGTTGAACGCGTTGGTGTTTCAGTATACTCCAAGAGCCCATGGGGGATGAGAGCCACTCGGCACATGGTGTATGAAATGTCATGTAAACATATGATTCAAGTAAGAAGAGCAACACCAGATTTTCTTTATTGGGTAATTTGGGGAACCAAAACCCGCAATGTATTACAGCAAATCAATGAGATGAATATTTCTTTTGATGTTTTGTGGACTGATCTTGTCAATAAAGTATCTGTCCTCAAGTTTGATTGCTGGCAGACTCCAGTCTGTTGTTTTTGGCCAATGTAGTGAAATCTAGCAGGGTTTTCATACGGAGCGCGTACTGCCTGACTCAAAGTCTGCTGCCCGGCTGTTTGTGAGAAATAAAGCCATATTTATTTTATTAGGAAGGAGTCCGTTCAGAGAGACAAAAAAGCCATTGTCTGTGTATCCATTTGGTTTGCTACTTTCTTACACAGCTTATCCAGAAATTGAATAATTAACTGTAGGGGACAACACTTCTGTTACCGATGGCTGTAGAGCACCAATGAGCCGGTGACGAATGTAAATTTGCTATTTGTCAATTTCCAATCTTGCCAGTTGTTCATTTTCCAACAGAAATATAAAGTAATTAAACACAAATACAATGCATTATAATGTATAACAATAAAGTTCACATCCATTGGAGGCCTATTAATTTTTTATTACTTGGGCAAAGTGTAGAAAGAGTCTCCAATTGCTTACTTACTCAAAACTAACTTGGCAAGAAAGCGTATAGAAATTTATTAGCTGAGTGCTGTTGAATAAATTGCCCCAGTCTGGAGTATGTGTTGTTTTTTTTTTGTGGTTTGGCTTGATGTCAAAGAATAAAAAACAATTTAAAATAGTGTGAGATATTGGAACTGAATTTCTGTGATTTTTGGCGTAAACTGTCAGAATACCTTAAACTTTCAGCAACGGAAATTTGACTTGAGAGATGAGGCGTTGAAGATGACATGGAAGCAAAGTGTCAAAATGTCCTCAGTCAGAGTAATTTAACATTTCTCATTGAACCCAGCTATTATGGTTTTAAAGAAATTTGACATTTGTCTGAGTATTTACAGCCCTTGTAAAATTATTGTGGCTACATCACCACTGTTGAGTCCTTTCAGGGGATGCCAAGGTCTCTTTCAGCTTCCATAATAAACACTAATCCATGTCCAGTTGTCTAGACATTAGGGTTAAAGGAGGTGAGAGGAGAGAAGGTCAGAGAGCTAATAAATTTGCCTTTATTCAATTTCGTCAAATGACATCAGTAGAAGATAGATGAGTAAATGACATAAGGTGACACAGAGTCTGCATTCCATTTCTAGGCTCATATTCATTGTGCACTGTAAGAGACTCAGCCTATGCGTTCTACCATAGTCTGTATAAAATATGGACGTAGTCTCCATGACGTCACCCATAGGTTTCCGAAGAGCCATTGTGAAGCTCAAAGTAGGTGAGCTCCAGCCGTCGCCATCTTGGCAGTGATGACACAGCCTAACTCCTGACTAATCCAAAAATGGGCAAACAGGTGGATCGTCGGTGGAGCTGAGGTGGGCGTAGGTGATGCAGCAGAAGAAAAAGCTAATGGCGAGTGACCTGAGACTGCGCCCACCTGTCACTCAAAGTGGCAACAACCTTAATTATGCCTAATTTTAAGCCATAATATAATTTGAACGCGTGAGTTGTATAAAAATGCACCCCCTGTACAGTTGTCATGAATGAGGAAGTTAGGTATGGAGACCAAAACTGTTTTGAAACCTTTATTTCTGCTTGCTTCCTCAAATGGCCACTTGAGGCTGGCTCCAAAAGCGATCCCCATAGACCCCAATGTTAAAATGGCCTACTCTACAGCAGAAATAAACACGTTTACAGCCTGGTACAAAAAACGGTTTTGGTCTCTATAGCTAATATCCTCGTTCATGACAACTGACTCAGCTCTACCGACAATCCACCTCTTTGCCCATTTTTTGATTAACTGGGAGTTAGGCTGTCGTCACTGCCAAGATGGTGACGCCCGGAGCCACCACCCACTTTGAGCTTCACAATGACTCTTCAGAAACCTATGGGTGACGTCACAGACACTACGTTTGTATTTTATACAGTCTATTAGATTCAACTCGCTTTTGGAGCCAGCCTCAAGTGGCCATTTGAGGAACTGTAACTTTTGGCACTTCCAAGTTGACTACATTTTTCAGCACCAGAGGTTGCCGCTTGGTTTTACCCTTAAATGTTGAACTACTCCTTTAAATTAAAGACGGAAGAGAGGCAGTAAATCCAAAGAGTATAGAAGCAAAGAGATGCCATTTTGGACTGAAAACACGTACTATATTTTCATTTTTTGTTCAACATTTAGGTAGAATATGATGATAGAGTAAAAATTATTTTGACTTACTTTTTATGGCACTTTTTAGATGGATGTTTTACTGGCGTCCAGTAGTCGCTTTCAGTCCAAAATGGCGGAAGCATAGCTTTGCTGCTTGGTGCTAATGTTGCAATGGAACGAACAATTGACTTTCACTTCTTGGCAATACATGTTCTTTGTTAAAACTTCTCTGCAACATCCTCAGAAATGAAGGAAATGTTCCTGACCCAACATCCCCACAAGAGCCATTTGATTAAATTGAATTAAAATGCTGTGGTTATACTGGAAAGGTCCCATGTGTGTAATTTAATGAATCTGAAGCAGAGCAATGCTGTAAAAAACCTCTTGGTCTGTACTAATATAACAACCTACATGCCTGCTGCTTGTTCAACCTTCAGGTGGAGTTTTCCCAGAAGATTTCTCCATCCTGTTTACCATCAAACCCAAGGCTGGCCTCCAGTCCTTCCTGCTGTCTGTGTACAACCAGCAAGGCATCCAGCAGCTCGGCGTGGAGGTGGGCCGTGCCCCCGTCTTCCTGTATGAGGACCAGCATGGCAAGCCTGCCCCGGAGGAGTACCCCCTGTTCCGCTCCATCAACCTTGCTGACGGCAAGTAAGTGACTGACTGCTTCTCGAGAGGGCTTTAATATGTTAGGTCAGATGTGGGTGGCAGATTTTTATGTCCCTGGGATTTTTTTTCCTTGTCTGTATCCCATTTTCAGTGCTGAAATGTAAAATGTCAAGTTTGTTGTGAAGCTTGTGTGATTGGCTCAAGAGCAAAGCGGCACATTTTGAGGCTCATCTTGAGCAACTTATCAAATTTTATAGGTAATATTTTATGCTAAACAAAACCAATGTGCTTAACATATTTTCTCAAACACTCGGGACGTAGTTAACTCTTCTAGGCTGCTAAACAGCTCTGAGGATTTATTATCATCTTGTGTTTGTTCAGTCATTAATGCCATATGGAACAAGTCAGACAGTAATGGCAAATAAATTGCTGGCAGCAATTTGATGACAGCCTTTTCTTTTCCAGATCATTTACAGCAGTTGTATACTGATGTGGAGTAATGGGATCTTCAGAAATTGTGTAGCCACCCAATGAAGCTGATTCGCTGTTAAAAGTTGACATCAATCACTTGCACAAATGCTAACAAAAATGATTATATGCGTGGCTGTTTGTCTGCAATGGATTATATCAGTAAATAATCATTACAGTGTACATATACAGCACAAACATTACATTAAATTGCAATGTTGCTATAGTAGGTAACTTGCAGTAGTGTGCAGTTTAAACATTTTGACCCTTTCCAAATTTATACCATCAAAGCTTCCTCTGTATTTATGAACAAACCCGTGCAAAGGCAGTGATATATCAGATATTGGCAGAATTTTTAAATTCATTGGGTTTACGTAGGCTTTTTCTGATTCTTTCTGACATACATATCACCAAATCTAAAACTATATTCCCCACATACTCAAAGGTATGGAATCTCTAGACCTTCAAAAGAACAAGACACTTTGGAAAATACACTTACTTGCTTTCGTGCCGATAGTTAGATGGGAAAGTGGATGCCACTCACGTCTGTACGATAATATGAAGCTACAGCCAGCTGCTAATTAGCTCAGCATAAAGCCTGGATGCAGAGGGAAAGAGCTAACCTGACTCTACAAAAAAATCAGCCTACCAGCAGCCATAAGTGCACTATTAAGGCGGCTGGTACATGGCGTATATTTATTGTGTTTAATTAATCCTTACAAAAACAAGTCATGCAAAACCAACAATTTGTGGTTTTAGGGGAGTTTTTATGCTGTAACTAATTTCTTGATGAAGAACAGTTTATCTGTTGAACAAGTCTCCATAAATTGTTGTTTTTACATGAGATGTGTTGTGTTAATGTGAGCTTTAGAGCTTTTGGTAGGCAGATTGTGTTACTTTCAGGCCAGGCGTTAAACACCAGTTCTGAGAAGCGAAGCCAATGCAGAAGTGCCTCAAACTTGCATTATTTCTAATAGCCGACTCCTCTGGTTGCAAAAAGAAGTTTGATTGTATAGAAGTCTATGAGAAAATGACCCAACTAAACATTGTAAACATGAGTTTATGGTCTCAATCGCTAGTTTCAAGTCTTCTTCAATACAACATGATGTTCATTTAGAAAATTATGGTCCCATTTACAGTCAAATAGACCATAAAGCACGGCATGCTTGGCTACCTTGTGATTGAAAGGTCGCTACCACGGTGATTGACCGGTCGCTTCCCACGGCGTTGTCCGGTTTGGGAGTTGTCCGTGTTTTTGACTTACAACTTTAACCCTTTCACAGTGTGTTTTCAGTTCATGAAAGTTAATTATAACCTTTTGGTCGCCTAAAAATATCTTGCTCAGCTTATGTTTGTACTTAGCTCTACCCTCTCGTCTCACATCTGGTTGCAAAAAAACAAGACGGCGACGGCCAAAATGCCGAGCTCGAGGCTTCAAAACCGTAGTCCACAAACCAATGGGTGACGTCTCAGGGACTAAGTCCACTTCTTACAGTCTATGTTTCGGACAGAGTAGTTAGCCTAGGTGTTTTCCCCTGCTTCCAGTCTTAACGTTAGCTAAGCTAAGCTAGGCTAATCAGCTGCTGGCTGTAGCTTTATATTTAGCGTACAAATCTAAGAGTGGTATCGATCTTCTCATCTAATTCTCGGCAAGAAAGCGTTCCCAAAATGTCACACTATTCCTTTAACCGTATGCTGTGGCAATTTTCTTGAAAGAATAGGAAGTGCCAGAGAATTTTGATTGTATTTCTGACCTCCTACTTTTTGCTCCCCTGCTGCACAGATGGCATCGTGTCGCCATCAGTGTGGAGAAGAAGAGCGTCACCATCATCGTGGACTGTAAGAAGAAGTTGACCAGGCCCCTGGCCAGAGGCGACCAGGCTGTCATCAACACAGAAGGCATTACTGTCTTTGGCACCAGAATCCTGGACGAGGAAGTCTTTGAGGTAAGGCGGCCATATTGAATCCCAATTCACCTGGATTAAGCTAGCTGGGTTGTGACTGTTGTGTGATTTGGTTTAAAGGGGTTTAACATTTTGGAAAAAGGTGTTTATTTGATTTTTTGTCAAGAGTTAAATGAAAAGATGGATTAGAGTAGTAAGCTAGAGCCAGCTTACTACCTTCTCATTTAAATGTCGGCAAAAAAAGTGAAGTGTGCTTCCCAAATTCCTTAAATGCCCCTCTTGGTTGTATCAGTGCAAAGGACTTAAATATGATTCATTTGTAATTATTATCTTCAATATTTCTTTCTTTCTTGGAAAGATACAACACAATTCAGCGCTGACACTAAAATCTGTGGGAAGAATTTGCTTCAAGATGTCTCCATCATCTCCACTGAAGTGTCTTTGTATAACGCAGACATTCACCACTAGATTGAAGTGATTGTGCTTTGAGGGAGTTTGGAAAGCTTACCTAGATGCCAGCGATTCCTTCATTCTGGTTAAGCATGGTTGTAATCAAAAGCATATTGTGCATCTTTCTTTCAATGAATCCCATTTACCATTGTGAAAAGGGACAATTTCAGTGTCTTAATACTTTAAGTCCAAACGCTTTAAGGCCAGACATTTTTATTTGTCTTTCATTAACTTGTGCATAGAGTAAATGGTGAATTTTATTGGCCAGAACAACAATATTGGCTTTGTATACTTGGCAAGAGTTGTGGGCAATGTCTGTGGAAAGGCTCCATTCACATTGTGTTGTTCAACATGCTTTTTGTTCTCTCAACACCGGTTTGTTTGACTTATTTAAAGAAAGACTGAGGTCTATAAGGCTTCAGTTGTTCATATAGGACAGTGTTAATTGAGATGCATTCATTTTTCCACTATTTGTGAGATGATTTCATATTATTCCCTCAATAACTGAATATCAGAGCCCAGAATCAGACTTGCTGTATGGTTACTAAGGTGGCGATTATGAAATGGAGGTCCTACCAGGTTTAGTGCAGGTAGCTGTGAGCTGAGTGGAAAATGTGAGCTGAATGCTTGATCCGAAGACAATAGCCTCTCTTTGATGTCTGCATGTGGAATGCTTGCTAAGTAGAACAGCCTGCAAAATGTTTGCCTCCAGGTCAGATGTGACTTTCCACAGAGGAGCCACTTGAAAATGGGATCCCACCCTTCTCCAGTGATAGGTTTTTGGCAAGCAGATTACATTGCTAGATATATAGGTTAAACACACAGACAAGTTTAGGCCGTGATGAAAAGAGGCAATATTTCTGTAAATTTGACATTTACTATTATATTAAAGTGCAATGCGCACGACCACAATTAGAATGTAAGAGTAAAAGCCACAGCGATTAGAGGTGGGTTTGTAATTAAGGTAATTGAGAGTTGAGTGGAGAGGATAAACGTAGCCTAGCACTTTCACTAAGCCTTTTCTATTTTTACTGCTGATTTAAGGCCAGCTATTTGGCTTTTGTGAGTGCTCTTTGTTTGAACATATATTACACTAAATGGTGTTGAATTACAGAGTAATTTGTTTTGTTCACTTTTTAAAAACCTGGAGGAGAGAAAATGATTCCTTTTGTTCCAAGGGTTGAGTTTTTTTACATGTTCCAAGGTGGTTTTAATCAGTGTATCACACAATAGCAATGTTGTGGTGTCCCAGCTAGAAAAAGCAGCCATATCTTAAACTGTAATTATTTCCACTTCAAGTTTGATAACCCTAGATTTGTTGATTACAAACTGGCTACTTGTAGACACTGCACTGCTAATGGCAAACATCCTTACTGGCCACAACGTCTTAGCTATATATTCCTATAGATTAAAAACAGGTTTGTAAAGTAGATGCAAGCCATGTGTTTGGGATGGATTCGTAGCTTATGGGATTATACTCTGGCATCCATTCTACAGCTGTTATAGGTATACTACAATCAGTATACCTTGGAGGCTATAGAAACCTTTGGAACACTGCTGGCTGCAATATCCAATGTAGATAAACACAATGTGAAAATTTAAAACATCTCCGCAATCAGGTTATTGAGTTCTTCCAAGGTCTTGTACGTAATGTATTTACATTGAGATCTTATGGGGATATAGACACGCTAAATTATGGCTTAGTCTAAAACGTTTAATTTATTGTGATTCTTGGAATTCCCATCCAGCTTCATTGTGTAGGTGTTAAGTAATAAAGCTCTGCTGTACAATGTATAACAAGCAGGGCGGACCCTAGGCATAAGCAGTATAGGCGAATGCTAGGGGCGTCATCCATCCATAGGGGCACCCCAAATGAAAACAGTTTAACTTTTAAAATTTTTTGTAATCCTATTTTAATACTATTAATTTAAAATATTACAAAAAAAGCCCAAAACAACATGTAGCCTATTAAATAGGCCCTATTTTCACACAGGCGCATCACCCTAATAGCTAATAAGTAGCTAACGTCAGTGACTCTCACCTTCAGTTCATTAGGGAAAGTTGGAAAGACTATTCAGGTGTTTTTTGGTGAATAACCCACAACATCATTTTGAGAAATTCACTTTTTCTTTTAAGTGTGATCTGCCTAACTCAATCTCTAAGACATAAAGCTAAGCGTATTTGTGTGATTGTGTGAACACAAGGGTTGGTGGTGGAATTGTCTGTGATGCAACAGGCACCACCTCAAATTTTGCCTAGGGCCCCAAATTGGTCTGATAGTGATCTTCAGAGGTTTTTGGATGTGCAGGACTCCAGAGAAACTTTTTACATTGGTTGCGCTGGTGCGCCACAACATAATTTAAGTGCACCCAAAATCTTTCACTGCGCCTTTTGGTAATGCAATAATACATTTTAAGCATTTTGTCAGTTCCCATAGGCCTACACGAAGGATGCCACAAAACCAGAAACCAGTTTAACAGCTCATAATTCCCTCTCTATTATCTATTTTATATTGCTGTGAAAACATCTCCTTCAAACAACTGGATTTATTCAAATTTCACACCAAAAACTAAATTTTACAAGATTGCCTTTGAACACATCATGACAACGTTATTATCTACCTTCACCCAATACTCATTTTTACTGAAGAGTGGGACAGGTGTAACGGGCACCGCAGTATTTTTCTTGACGAAACAACAATCAATAGTTCTCTTCATTTTGAATTACCGGTATGTTTTATGGTTGTGATGGTTCGCTCGAGGAGGAGTACAGGGTGCAGTTTCACACATACACACACACACACAGAGACAGACCTGCTAAAGGTCAGGTGCATCAGTGCAACTAATGAATATGTTTATTTCCAGAAATTTTCCCACGACCAAAACCTTTGGTCCATCCATTAAATTTGCTGTGGTTATTCATGACGCCCAGATGATAAATCCTATTGTGTTTGATGATCCTCTGACATGTTCTTATGGATACTACTGTAGCTATAGGCAAAGATGGAAGTTCATTCCTTAAAAAAATAACCTTATCTAACCCTGACCATCTCCAACCCTGAGCATTACAGTTATCTACTAATTCTAAACATACCCCAGACCTATACCTAAACTAATCTTAGTTAAATGGATCCAACAAAAGGCAAATATTTGCTGCAGCTTGTCTTCCATCTCTTTATCTGAAGATTTAAAGATTTACAGCTGTGATTAAGAAGAAATTGTGTCTGTTAAGCCTACTGAGCTTAAGCTTCCTAACTTTGGAGCCATTCCACAGTTTAATTACTGAAGTTGGCTGTGAGCTCTCTCACTAAAACTGCTTCGAGCGGCGAGCACATGGCTACCTTAACTGCAGTAGATTGCATAAGCAGGTGTCAAAGTTGGAAGCACAGGGGAGAGTGAAGGCTTGGGGAAAATATGATCAGTGTGTGCTTAGTCTTGGCTCCGATTGCACAGCTGTTTAAAAGATATGCTCACTGACCAGGCCTCCAAATGCCTTCCCTCCTCCCCGCCCCCCTTTCTTCTGCTTTTTTTCTTCTTTTTAAATAAAAGCCACACGTTATTTGAATCATCTCTCATTTTTATGCAAATCCATTCTTCAGACTTTAAAGGAAAGGGTGGGATTCTTTGTTTGGTGCCTGCATGTGTGTTGTTTCATATGTGTATGTATGCATAAAAGTGTGTGTGTGTGTGTGTGTGTGTGTGTGTGTGTGTGTGTGTGTGTGTGTGTGTGTGTGTGTGTGTGTGTGTGTGTGTGTGTGTGTGTGAGGAAGCGAAGATAGTTTGTTTATGTGTCTGTCATTGCTGCATAGCAGATCGTTCCAAATGCTGTCCCTCAAGCAGGACAGTCTTTGGCAGGGGAATCTAACAAGGCTCTGATGGGCTCTAAGCCTTAAAGTGAATCATTGTTTATGGTTGAGTTGGCAGGAGGAGAAACGGTCCGACTGTTTCTCATCTGCCTCAGTCACTTTTCACCCTCCAGTACTCGTAACAAACTGTTTTGGTTAGCGTTGTGTAATAGGAATATGGTCATTAATTCATATTCGTATGAGTGTTACTGTTACTGAGAAGGTCTTCAGTCACTGATATTTTCAACATGTATTCATATGAAGAAACAGAAGACGATAGGATGTCTTAGTCATAGTGTGCCTGTATCTGACCTCCTTGTCCCTTGTGTGTAACCCTCACTAACTGGTCCCAGAACAGCCAGGAAGTAATGGACCCAAGGTGCTGCTTAGAAACTGATGGAAAGGAGCAGAGCGAGGGAAAAAAAGAGACTGAGACGGAGAAGCGAAGAAAGGGCAGGCAGACAAGCAAGCAGATGGTTCAAACAGTTCAACAGTTTTTTGAGCTACTGGCAGACGAAATGTTTTAATATTCGAAGGGTGCAAGACATTTGTATGCCTCTGGTGCTTGAAAAGAAATCTTATCCTTTGCTCTGACCACAAAAGGCTGCATTTGATAAAACACTGGGAGGAATCAGGAGGGTATCATGCATTTTTCCTCTTCTCTGCTTCTTGGTTAATTGTTGTCCTTGTACAGTTTTGAAATTCCATCTGTCTATTTGTTCTTTCAAGATGTGCTCCCCTCCAAGAGTTTGGAAAAGCAGGCTTTTTTAGATGATAAAATAAAGAAAATACAGAAGGAAGTTATGGCTACAACAGATACAGCAAGCTTGCACGATATGCATTTTAAAAGCAGAAACATCTGCAAGAGACTGTTGAGTTGCGCAGCTGTGTTGGGCTGCGTGGCCTCTGAGCTGGTCACATCTGGCTGATGTTGGTTCAGCGGGACAGACAGGTCACAGTGACACACGTAAAAGTTTCGTTTGAACTATTTCGTGAACGTTTTTTAACAGCAAGGTCTGTGGAGTTGGGACATTATTTCTGGAAAAGGAAGATGTAAATATTCACCTGTAATGTCATCTTAAATCTCAAAAAATGTTGCAGTAGTAAGGACTTTCCTTTCATTTGTTCATTTATGTTGAGAGCCTGTACAATTACCCTTTAAGTCCAGATAAAGTCCTGGATGCTGTCTCCTAAATAGTATAAAGTCTGTAAAGCAAAAATTGATCACACAAACGTATCCTTTGTGATCACGTAACCCTTTTTTCCCAGCCTCTGGCTGCATTTGTGTTTTAGTGGGTCAGACTGCAGATGCTTTGGCATATTTCCAAACATCTTCCAGGTGCATTAATATCCCCCAGCTGTTCCCTGCAGGCAGAGTGACCTGCTGCACCTGGCCACAGACAACAACCCTTCAACCACTTAATTATGTACTTACATGTTGTTCTGGTGGAATTAGTGGAAACTACATATCGTTTCTGAATGGTGTAGAGTAGGGCTGCAAAGCGGGATTCTTTTTGTTATCAATCAATCTGCCTTTTTAATTAGTTACTTTCTCAAGTAAAGATAAGGTTGGTAGTTCTGATCAAATACGTTTTTGTTATATTTCTTGAAATTCTCATTACATCCCGACAACAATCAATAAATCAAATGCTCTGACAAAAAAAAGGTTTCTCAGCATTACCGCCCCTACTTTTAATTGTTTTGTCTATAACATATCAGAAAATAGTCATAGTATAATTTCCCAGAGCCCAAGATAGTGTCTTCAAATGTCTTGTTTTGTACGATCAACAGTTCAAAACTCAAAGATATTCAATTTACAACAATATAAAAGAGAACTGAATAAAACAGTTGCATATTACCTTTTTTTTTGCGATAGATTTTTCAATTTATCTATTTATCGTCTTATTTGGCCACATCTAAGTGTAAGCCATTGTATTCACAGATTATTCTGATGTATTTATGTATTTTTTAAAGATTATATTTTGGGCAATTGATGCCTTTATGTAGTGATTGTGGAAAGAGACAGGACATGTGGGGAAAGAGAGCAGGGGAATGACATGCAGTAAATGGTCTGGCCAGCTGGGAATAGACTCGTTGCTCAAGGCATATGTGCCCATGTGGTATGTGCTCTAATCACTTGGCTTGTCGGGTCGTCCTTCAGATTCTCTGGATTTTGATGTGTTCACTTTAGATACAAGCACAGATATGGGAATTTGCTAAACGATTGCTGCATTTTATAAGTCTCTCAGGCAGCACTTTGTCACAGGATCTGTACTGCTTTAAGTCAGGAACATGTGTTCGAACCGTGCTTAAAGTAGGAGCATGGACGGTTTTAGGTGTTGCCAACGAGGCGGGATTTGAGTGCAATTTGGGAAGAGGTTGTGCTTGTAAGGCTTGAGGTTGGTATCCCTCCAGAAATTGACACTCTAATGTTGATAAAGTCTCTAAATCAAGTATGGTCTCAATTTCGTGGAGTCAAACACAAACTACATCTTTGTTTATGCCTTCAAATTAGTCCCAACAAATTCAAGATGGGGAAAACCCCCCCCCCCGTACCTCCTGTCATCTCTGATCCGGCGCCAGCGGGAGCTATCTGCATCTAATCAAAGTTGCGTCCGGATTTTTTTAGGTCATTCATGTGCTTTATAATCATGGATGAGGTAATGTGTGCTCACAATCAGATGTCAACTCACTTGCTCACAATCTCCCCCACACCTCCTATCCTTTGGAGTGGCATTCAGAAGCACATATATGACGTCCTTTTATTGAGAATACAATACCAAGGACAGATTTCATGGTCTGCTGAGGGCTTTTAATACCGCCCACTCGTAGGCGATTATCCATCTGCCAGTTGTTTTTCTTAAGTGACTTCTGTTCCTAGTGGGTGTGGACTGTGTGTTAGGAGGGATACTTTTCACAGCCAAGGTCACCTTCTCCAGGGAGAATCCAGTGGTGTCTGTTTGCTGTTTTACATTTCTTCACTTAAAATCAGATGTGAAACCTGTATGCTCAAGGAAAAATCATAGACTGTTTATGAGAAGTAAGAACAACTCCCAGACCGGAAAACGTCGTGGTAGCGACCTGTCAATCACAAGGTAGCCACGCCCGAAAGCATACCCTGCTTTATGGCCTATTTGACTCTAAATGGGAGCATAATTTACTAAATGAACATCATGCTGTATTGGAGAAGACTTGCGATTGAGACCATAAACTCATGTTAACTGAGGTAATAAATCAAGTGAGAAGTAGGCTCATTTTCTCATAGACTTCTATACAATCAGACTTCTTTTTGCAACCAGAGGAGTCGCCCCCTGCTGGCTGTTAGAGAGAATGCAAGTTTAAGGCACTTCAGCATTGGCCTCACTTTTCAGAACCGAAGGTTGTCACCTGGGAAAAAAACAATGGCGTTTATTTCCAATACAAAAAAAGCTGCCATACTCTGATGGTGCCTATGTGTGAACTGTGGATGGAAAGAGGGATTCAATGATATCTCTAGTCTTTATTCAGTCAGTCTCATCCTTTGTCCTTTTATGTACTTTTTCCAGTCGCATGGTTGTTGTTACAGTGGGCGATGAAGGTTAACATGTGTTCAGGCGCGTTGTATTTACACCCACATGCACATTGTACGCAGACCCATTAATAGATCGATTGTAGTGCAGCCTAGACAGATGATTTATCTTACTGTGTCTGTGCCAGGTCTGAGCTCGGAGCCGGGCCATCGCTGTAGATCATTCCTGTAATTCTGAGGAAGAACCTCAACAGATGCCAGAGAGATGTGCAAGACAATCCAGACAGTTGCATCAACAAAAGCACTGAGATGCAGACAAAGGAGACACAGAGGGTAAAAGAAGAGAGGGTGAGGGAGAGGCCCATCGTGGAGTATGGGAGTGATTGAATCACTGACTGGCTTTATAAATGGGCCAAGTGTGTGTGGTCTCTTTACAAGCACCGTGTGACGTTTTTGGACTCTTCTGCAGATCTTCAGCACATATTTGTCATCTTGTTGTAGTAAATACAATACTTGCTATGTACCTCAGGGCTCAACAATAAGGATTGCACGCTTGCCTGGGGCAAGTAAAATCCCACGTTGGGCTAGTAAATCTAGCAACTCACTTGCCCGATCAGACAAGTGGTGAAAAGAATTAAACGCATAATTTTCCGGCATTTCAAATATCCTGCAAACAAGATAAGAAAAGGTAGACCGGAGGAGGCAGACAGAGTCAAATTCAATGTGTTTCTAACTTTCTTTGTCTGGCTTTGATTTTGGATCCATTTGTGTTAAATTATGAAAAGGACCCACAGTATCCAGTGGCTGAATGTCTGTCATTCATTTGAGACTTTCTGCTTCATTGTAGGTTTAGTTGTAGTAGGAGGTTCAGACGGTGCAGGCTGAACTCTTGTGAGCAGGGTATTTTTCCCCTTTCATTTCACTGAGCGTAGGTTCAATAAGCACACTTTCGCAGAAACGCCCTGTTCCACACTCAGTTACATTCACACCTGGAAGCTGCCCAGTACAACCATAGTTTAATCTATTGGCCATAAGTAGTGCATTAAATGCCTTGCTCAAGGGAGGGAGACTCGATTTATTCTGTAGTCTGGGAATCAAACTAACGACTTTTTAGTCACACATGTTTGCTTTGGGCCACTGCTGCTCACTGTTATTTTAATTAATGTACATGTGGATGTGGAGGAGAGAAAGGGAAACCATTAGAATTCAATGTACGATACTTCTCTGTTTGCTATTAGAATTATTTTACATTTTTACAATTACAATTCTTCTTTTTGAAATTCTTCTGGGTTGCTTCCCAGCTACAAACTTGATACAGACAAGGGTTGAAATGTTCAGATCATGTTACTAGGGCTGCAACTAACGATTATTTGTAGTATAATCGATTAGTTGTTTGGTCTATAAAATGTCACAAAAATGGTGAAAAATCAGTGTTTCCCAAAGCCCAAGATGACGTCCTTAAATGTCTTGTTTTGTTCACAACTCAAAGATATTCAGTTTGCTGTCATAGAGGAGTAAAGAAATCAGAAAATATTCACATTTAAGAAGCTGGAATCAGAGAATTTTGACTTTTTTTTTCTTAAAAAATGACTCTGCTTAATCAATCATCAAAATAGTTGTTGATTAATTTAATAGATAACAACTAATCGATTAATCATTGCAGCTCTACATGTTAGTGTTTGATACAAGTGTGCCTTTTTATCACATTTTATTCATCTTTTCTTCTCTAAAGAGACACAAGCTACATTTTACTCCAAGATCCTGTAAACTGTAGAGATTCTCCGCCCCTAATAACATGTGTATGTGTTTTCTCTTGGGAAGGGGGGATCTGCAAGTGAGTGATAAGCAAACGTGATTGTAGCATTAAAGGCACAACAGGTGACGACACAAGGCATTAGTCCATAATATGTAAAATTTAAACCTGTGTATATATTCTGGTTGTTGTTTGGGTTGTTCAATACCCTGTTGTTTTTTTGCATGT
The DNA here is from genome assembly GCA_916701665.1 of Sebastiscus tertius. Taxonomy (NCBI): domain Eukaryota; kingdom Metazoa; phylum Chordata; class Actinopteri; order Perciformes; family Sebastidae; genus Sebastiscus; species Sebastiscus tertius. The sequence continues at coordinate 84,141 of CAKAOH010005352.1, read as the reverse complement.
TGGGAGCACGGGGCGGTGAATATCTAATGTGTTCCAGAGGTCTAAGCTTGTACAGATGTTGCCTCCTGTAATTTAATGCAATCTGCATGTATGTGCTTCCTCTTTAGGAGCCCACCCTGACTGTGGCCTTCTTTCACCTTTACACACAATAACTTTGGTTATTTTCCCTGTTTGTTTGTCCTCTTTCTTACTCTGGGTGGATTATGAAAAGCGTCAGCTGTGTTGCCCATGTGGTTGATGGGTAAAGATAAAATTCTCTACATCCGTGGCAGAGCAGTTCCGGGTTTAGAAATTCCTTAGGAGACGATCATGGAAAAAGAGCCTTTGGCTGATGGAAGGGGTTGCGAGCGGGGATCTAATTTCCTTTTTCCAAAAGCTCATGAAAAACAGACAGCCTCAGATAAGTACAGACCTTGGTTATTTATCTGCTGTGTAAGGGGACTTGCCGTCTCTGATGGCTGAGGGGGGGGGACTGTACAATAGTTCTTGTTTAAAAGCTCACAGACTCCCCTAAATCCTTGATTTATTCCATAAAGTTATATGTAATTAATAGTCCAGAGACTACTGCCTGTGGTACTGTACAACATCTGCCTTGTTGTTTTCATTTTATTATCACCACATTGGTACAAAACTGAGGCAATCAAGCGAGGAGGAATAATAGGTGTATACTTCATTGGACATTAACATTTGGTTTCTATTTGTAATCATGAAAGAAAATAGACAATGTGAATGGTCTCTGGGGTCATTTTGGGCGTCGGAGCTCAGGAAAAGTCACGTTCAAATATGATGTTAGCTGATTGGCAGTTGGAGCACTTCCAAGGTTTTGGATGGGCGTGAAGTTTGAGTTGAATTTTCAGTCCAAAAGATTATCACCTGTGTCATAAAATGTTTGTTTCTTTGATCAAAAAGTCAAAAAGGCAAACCCTGTGTGCATAAAAATGTAAGTAGAGTGGTCAACTACAACCTCCAAGAAACATTTCCACAGAGTTTAAAATCCTGTTGCGAGTGGATACTAAAAGATTACCATTAGTAGAAACTTTATACCACATTCACAAGTGTGAATCCATTCACTTTTGGATTCTGGATCGAGTTTGGATGTTCGTGCCTCTGACTGGCTTCTCCTCAACAGCAACAGTGGCTAAGTCTCCTCCGTATCGTAGTATTTGGTGCCATTTGCCAAACCACATTGGAAACTTAATAAAATTGATGGCCATAATATAAACCTATAGTAGTTTTATGTTGAGAAACACTGAAGATAATAGAAAAATCCGACATGGGAATTTACAATACAGGCTGTGAAATTTGTTGACATGGCTGACATGCTTCTTCTTCTCTTCCAGGGTGACATCCAGCAGCTGCTGATCGTGGCAGACCCCAGAGCAGCCTATGATTACTGTGAACACTACAGCCCTGACTGTGAAACCCCCAACCACCACGACACCCCCCAGGCTCAGCAACCTGAGGACGAGGTCAGTATCTGGAGGAGGGGGGAAGATGGCGGGCTGGGCAAGATGGATTTAGGAGTAGAGAACGGGTGGGAGGAGGAGTAGTCTAGAGGGAGAGGGAGGAAGGGAAGAAGGAAAATAGAGTTGGGAGAGAGGAGGGGAAAGAGGGAAACACAGAGGGAGAAAATATGGGAGCTGGAGTTTGAGATTTAGTAAGGATGATAACAGGAATTTGGAAAGAGGCCTTCAAACTTGGGTGTTGTTAGAAAGCGAGTAAGAGAATAAATTCTGCTTGGATGGAGGACAATGAAGTACATCAGTTTGAACGATGTAAGATAATGAACACTATAATGATGCTCCAGCTGTTGTGCATATTTTTTCTATTTATTAAAAGAGGATCAAACTGTATTTGGACATATTTGTGGAAGCAAAGTCTATGCTTAAAGCCTGTAAATGGTGGTTTCCCATGGCAACGGTTCACAGACATTTGAGGGCCGTTATTGCCAGGAGACGCACTGTTAACTTTTGCGCTTAGCTAGTGACTGGAGAACGCCATAGCCCTGTATAGATTACATACATGACACAAGATATTTTCTCCCTTTTTCAACTGCACACATACTGTTGCATTACTTATGTAGCGTTAGCAATTTCAGACGTCTGTTCCTTTATAACATTAAATGTTTGGAGAACCCGTAATTCTGGTAAGTTTGTAAAGGGAATGGGAATCGCGGCGCATTCTGGGGAGGCGCCTCCATTCATGGAGGATAGTGTACGTAGCTACGGTAGACTGTCATTATCTGTCACCGGTCTATTCATCTGTCAATCGTTCATCATCAGAGATGTATAAAGTACGCGCAAAAGACAAATCCCTATATGAAGAGAAGTAGAGCAAAGGGGCGATATATAAAATTAAATATAGTTAATGGTATCGATCCTTACGTATAACAATACTGATGTTGCCGCATATCTGGTGTTTGCCGTTAGCGACTACACCTGTCAGCAATTCAAAAAATGGAATCTTTGGAGGCCCATGTCCAATTTACAAAGGGTGGGTATTATTATTATTATTGTAGTGTTTTGTGTTAGTTTAGCACTTTTTTGACACTTACAGTAAACAGCTAGCGGATGGCACTCTTACCCTTATCCTCCAAAAATGGGCGACTTGCTGTTGATTACGACACATTCTTATTCCCTATTCCACTCGGAGCGTGGAGGCTAAAGCCAGGCTATAGCTCCCACTAGGAAAGTAGAAGCTGAGCTTGGCATAGAGGTGATATGACATATTTTAGTGCCCACCACAAAGATATTGCTCTAATCAAATTACCAGTACTGACATTCTGGCATTATCATGGCAGAAAATTCAATAAAACCTAATTTTCTTCTTTTTAGTACATTAGAAGTGAAAACAGACAAATAGAATTTCAGATTGATTTTAAAACCAATGATTTAAGGGTTGAGAAAAGTAGAAACCTGATGCTTTGAGGCACATAGGGTAGGCTTCAGGGTTGGGTAGTAGAGGTTATTTGAGATACACCAGCTAAACACATCAAGTCCCCCCACCCCCAAATTTAGACATTTTTTCCTTAAACACTTCTGTAACATAAACACTGGTCTGTGACTAATAGTAGATAACATTTGCTGGGGTTCAAGCCAGTGCAGTTTCTCTGCAAATTATGTGATCTTAAAACATTTTTACAAACATCCCTCCAGGCAAAAGTTCTTTGACAGAGACAGACTTGTATGAGTGTCTGTGTCAACGTAGATAGGTCTCTTTCTTCAGTCGGCTGGAAACATGCTGATATATCAAAATACAGAGTTGAGTTTGAGCTCATCTTCTGAAATTAAAATGTTATTTCCACTAGCTCCAAAACATCACTTGCAGCCTCTTCAGCCAGATCTCTTAATTGAAATACAGTATTTTGTGTCAGGGCCTCATCTGTCTTTTTTCATCTTCATTTTTTTGTTATTTTGCTGGTTCAAGCCTTTTTGTCGGCTGACATTTTCCTTCAGTATTTCACTAAATAACTGATGAGCTCACACTGGAAACTTTTTCCCTGCCACGAAGTCTGAGCCCACTTTGGAGTGGCCCCGTGATTTATATCACTAACGAGTTTTGCAGGCTCTGCCCAGACTCCCAGGGAAATTTAAGCTTTTCCTTCCCCAGCTAGACTCCCAGTACCTGGAAAAGTAGACTTTAGATCCCTGGTTCAAGAAAAAAAAATCAGGAGCTGGTTCTCTATTTGAAAATATTGGCTGTACAGTGGGTACCGCGTCCTGGAAAATATTGCTTCATCATCAAGTTACTCTTCAGCGCCAAGACAAGGAGCTTGTCAATTCTAAATAGACAGCAGGGAGCAGTTTCAAGAACATTGTAAATGTGGTTTATTCATTGTTGGGTTCTGGTCAGCTTTAACAGGAATGTTTTTCCGACATTCCAACTCAACTTTCAAGAATTGATTTCCTCCTGCACTAATTTTTCAGCAGGAGGACAAATCACTGCTGTAGAAGTTCAGTGTTAAGTGTTTGTGTACATTGAGGTCTGAACTTCCTGAACCTATCTTAAAACACTACAATTCTACAAAAGCACGCAGCTCAGCTTTGACCTTAGCCTCTGAAGATGCTCCTTGACCTGAGGCACGCCGCCTTTTGCAGTCGTCAGCCACATGTCTGCAACTGGGTTAAAAGAGGAAGAGGGAGTGATGCAGGAGGAGGAAAGGGGGAGCTTTTTTTATGAGCCCACTTCAGCATTTACGCCTTTCATCCAAGCCTGTGGTGAAGGCCTTCAGCTCAGCCAAGCACTTCAACGCCATAAATCTTTATAAATCCATCCTTCGTTCTCTATCTTTCTCTGTATTTCTCCCTGACCCTCTCCTTATTTCCTCTCAGCCAGTCTAGTTGGTCTGGCCAAGGCTTCTCTCTAGTGTGACCTCTCTCTGGGCCACTGAACGGAGGCCAGGCCAACATTGCAGCAGGCCGCGGATCTTGTATTATTTTTATGAGCTCAGCAGCCGTCCAGGGACTAATATTTATCCCTGCGCTGATAGAGCGACGCATATCGGGGGCTGGTCTGTTAACTCAATCTACCTCACCCTTTTTTTTCACAGTGTTAGTAGAAATAAAAACAAAAAAGGGTGAATCAAAAGGAATCTTAAGATTTTGACAAGGGCTAAAGTGGCTAAATTGCATAATATTATATTGGTTATGGGCGGTGCGCCAATAAATTATAATCAACATTTTGTGGAATTCTGAATCTGATGAGAAGATTGATACCACTCTCATGTCTGTATGGCTAATATGAAGCTGGAGCCAGGAGACGATTAGCCTAGCTTAGCATAAAGACTGGAAGCAGGGGGAAACGGCTAGCTCTGTAAAACTGAAACTTGACGTTTTCAGTTTTTGTACAGATGAAACAAATGACATATAATGTGTTAATTAGCGAGCTTTAGCGATGCTTGTAGGCAGGCTAACTGTCTCCCCCTGCTTTCAGTCTTAATGCTAAGCTAACTGTGACCTGGCCATAGACTGTAAATAAGAAGTGGACGTAGTCACCGTGACATCGCCCATTGGTTTGTAGATTACAGTTTTGAAGCCTCAAGTTCGGCATTTTGGCCGTCGCTATCTTGGTTTTTGGCCGTCACCATCTTAGCTTTTTGCAACTAGAAGTGACACACGGTGGAGCTAAGAGACCGGACGCCGTAGTAGCGTCCTGTCAATCACAAGGTAGCCACGCCCTAAAGCATACCCTGCTTTATGGTGTATTTCCTCTAAATGGGACCATAATTTACTAAATGAATAACATGCTGTCCTGAAGAAAACTTGAAACTAGCGAGTGAGATCCTAAACTCATGTTTACAATGTTTACCGAGGTAATAGATCAAGTGAGAAGTAGGCCCATTTTCTCATAGACTTCTATGCAATCAGACTTATTTTTGCAACCGGAGGAGTCGCCCCCTGCTGGCTATTAGAAAGAATGCAAGTTTAGGGCACCTCTGCATTGGCTTCACTTTTTAGGTTGCCCACTGCTCCTGTCTCCATTTTCATAAGTAACGCCCAAATCTAAAAGTGGGATTGATCTTCTCATTTAACCGTCGTGAAGAAAGTGAATGAGCGTATTTCCCCAAATGTCGAATTATTCTTTTATAGTAAGCAACTTCGCGTTGAATTCATTTTCAAATGTAAACAAGGAATACTTTGGAGATCCCAAAAGAAATATTTTGAGAGTTAACACATGTTGTTTTTACAGACACTGGTGTAACAGTGGTTTTACCCCCTACTACTGTATTCCGTATGTTCCCCATAATTTACCGCAATCCAGTGAGTCAGGACAGCTTTTTGTTTTAAAGGGCCCATTAATGAAACCCTGGAGCCATTGTTGGCATAAAGAATTAAGCAGTAGCGGCAGATAAGTTTTCACTGGCATCACATTAACCCTCTAACATCCTGTTGGAAGCAAACAAGAATCTTAATTGCTGTTTGCTTGGTTACAGACATGAACCCTTCAATAGGGTCATCTGAAGCTTGGGGGGGATACGGGTGGAAAGGGAAGCAAGGATTGTTTCTGTGATCCATATGCAAAATTGTTCATTTGTTCTTTTACTACATTTGAACATGTTATTTCCAAAATTGCATGATGACAAAAATATTTTAATACTTTTCATGGTTTAAACATTTTTTTTAATTGCTGTTTAAAAAATGATAAGCTCTTACATACCATGTAAATAACTTGCAACATGTCTCTGAGACATTGTACCGCCTTATTTACATGATTGCACTAATTAATTGATTGCCCCTCGTCCCTTTTTCCTTATAGTACACCAACTATGAATATGGAGAGTTCTATGACTACAATGAAGGAGCGGTAACCACTGATGCCCCCCCAACTGAAGGAGCCAAGACTGAGGTAACACTTTACTAATACAGATATCATGGCTGTTCCCATGAATAACACATACTGTATACAAGCACTTGTTGTCAACCTTATCCACCTCTTGTCTCTCATTGTCAATCTTTAATTGTCTCTCTGAAAGCCGTTTCTCACCAGTGCGATGCAAAAATGTGGTGCAAATATGCGGAAAATCTGCATTAGAATTTTCCGCATTGACAACAATGCACACCGGGTCCGGTGCCTAAATAATGCCTGTGTCCACTCAACAAACACACGACAAAAACCTATCGAGACAGAGAATGTCTGACGGGCTATGGTTAACAACACAATACATGAACTAATCGGACCCCAAATGTGATGCTAACGTTAGCTGTCGTGGCTAGCCTCGTTCAGTGACCGACATATAACATTAGCAAGTGCATCAGCTACATTACCATCTTCATCTTATCCCAGCAGATCTCAGGCCGTATATTGTCCTTAATTTGGTTGTTGAGGTGGTAGTGTTTGTCGTACATTATTGGGTGTTGAGAGGGGGGCGGCCCATTGACATTTCGAAACACTAATAGTTCGAAAAATGTTCCATCTGTCTGACAGTCCGTTACCCCAAAAACAAACGGCCATTGTTCCAAGGCCCCGAAAATTCACCTCTCCGTGCAACAAACATGATTAATTATTATACAGAAAGACTGCGGTCAATTGGAACAAAGGATTTAATTTGTCAAACATATGTTTCTGCAGGTGGAAATTGGCTGAAATTGCGGTCCATTCGAATATGTTTTCCCCCGTGCAAACGTTCTGCAGAGGTGTGCAAGCATTCATAAGAACCCACAAATTGTTTTTTTAGAAATTTCTGCGCTCAATTTTTGCACGAAAATCCGTGCTTGGTGTGAAATGGCTTTTTCTCTCTCTTTCTTATTTTTCTCCCCCCACTTCCTACTTTATCAGCATGTCTTGATGTCTGCCATAAGTTTTATTTATTTTTTTACCTTAGTTGTAACTAAATGTATTCTACACATTTAAAATATATCATGACTATTGTAATCATTGTTTTTTCCCCCCAAATATATAGAGGATAATCACCCTTTCATTCACATTCTGTGGAAAGATGTGTACATAAAATGGATATGTGCATTAACAAAAGCTCTTGAATATGACCTGAACTTGAATAGACTCATCTCAGATATGTGATGCTTTCCCTGTGTGCTGTTCTCGCCTGTTTTCAGACAAATGTGGGTGGAGACTACTACACTGGTGAGTATGACTACACCATAGTGGATGGAAGCCAGCCTGAAACCCCCACGGAGACTGCGGGACCAGGCCAGGTATTTTTCACAGCCTCATTTTGGTATTATGATGTAGAAATAGTTGTGTTGTTGACATTTGTGAAATCAGAAAGGTTTGGACCACCATTGTGATGGAAAGTTCTCATGCGTCACCGAATTTTATCATCCGTCCATCCAATTAACCTCAATATTCCTATTTATGTAATTGATTTAAAATTAAATTTCAATAAAACTGCTTGCGTCACAAACAACAAAGCATATTTTTACGATCGTCTTTGGAGGTTGAAACCCAACAAGGCCTCACTAAGATCAAACTGCTCACTCTACTCTGATTTCCACGAGAAACTGCCTCCATCAAACAGGACTGGATAAAGGCCCGGAGCAGGAAAATGTTGTCATTTAATGAACCGTAACAAATGGAAAATCAGTAGACAAACGCATCCCCTATGTTTCTGCCATATCCTGAATTTGGCAGATCCTGTCTTAATTTGTGCTAAACCATCACATAAAACGCAACATAATGAGGAACATTCGGGGGTTAAACTAAAACAATACGGCCGTGTGCTCCTCCAGCCAAATGTCTGCCGATTGCATTGTGTTGCACCTTGAGGTGGATAACGCAGCTTCAGTCAGCTTGAGACATTACATTTATTTAAAATGACAGGCCGGAGGGCTGACCACGGAAACTGAACATATGCTGTCCCATGTTGGAACACTTGTCTGATTACTGAGGACTGTAAAGCGCTGGACAACATTTAAATAATGTCATCGGGTCATATTGTCCATAGACCGAACACAACATACAAAATATTATTGGTGGATGCTTTTAATATTAGTGTGTTGCAGTATTGTGTTGTCAGTGGATGGCTGAAGCCCTGAACCTGGCAGTAATGCCATGCTCTATAGTCACTTTAGGGGCATTTTGCACTGGGTGTCTCTTTTGATTACTGTTTAAGTCTTAAGATTGTGGTTTGTTAGATGCCCAATTGTGGGATTTGCTTCTTGGTAATGATATACAATGAATGCACCGTGTAATAAATACAATCAGAGATTCTTTTGCGAATGATTGTAGGGTACAATATAGGGAAAAGCAGAGGTGTGGACTCAAGTCAAAAATTTGATGACTTTAGACTCGACTTGACAAAATAAAAAAAAGGTTTGCTGCTCAACTTGGACTTTAACACTAATGACTCGTGACTTCACTCGGGACTTAAGCCTTTTGACTTGAAAATAATTGATACCTCTCCCAAGCTCCCAAAGATTAAAAAGGGTGCTACAAATCAATTCATTTCCTGAATCAACTAATGTTAACTCTTTTCATTCCCAGCAAGTTAACACTTAATTCTCCAGATCCACTTTGTTTGAACCAATTCAATAGTATCCAATCAAGTTGCAGGAGAGAACTATGAAGAACTAATGTTACGTTACTGAGTGACAGTTGGAAAAAATATTACCAAAGATAATTTTGTCCACGTAAAAAAAAAAATACACAGTCATCAGCATAAAATTAATTGCAGAATGGAAAACATGCAGGTCAAAATTACAGACGGAGACGCAAATGGCATTATATTTGGTGAAGAGTGCATTATAACTTGTTTAGGACTTATGATTTGTCTGTCTTGACTTAGGACTTGAGTACAGAGACCTGAGACTTATTTACTTGTGACTTGCAAAACAATGACTTGGTCCCACCTCTGGGGAAATGGACTGGTGAATTAAAAGTTGAGGGTTTAAATCGTGTGTATGGAAATCTTAAAAAAGGAAAATGATTCATTGACTATAAAACATGGAAGCACTCTTACAGAATGTTTAACCTCTAATAATTCTGGCTAAGAAGAAATCTTGGACTATGTTAAGATCACATGAAGTGAGTTGCAAGTTGTTTTACGCAGATTACACAAGCTGAATACTGTGTGCAACAACTTTTAACTGACAAATGGATGCTTACGAAAGCAAGTTTGCATGAGAGGCCTGGATATTTTCTCTACATTCTCCCTCAAGACAATTAATATTTGATGTCAAATGATGCATTTGAGTGCAACACTGACTGACATCTTTCAGCAAGCTGAGCGCATTGTGATTTACAAGGCAAAGCTTGTAAATCAAAGTACAATTGTTCCTTTACAACAACGTTTCCTCAGTGCCTCAGATTCTTAAACGTCTTGCTAGACGTTTAAGTTTTTCTTCTTCCTCTTGAAAAATGACTGCTTTGTACAAATTCAGCTCTGATTTTCACTTCATTGGGTCTTGAATAGTTCTTGAAAAAAATGTTTGTGTGACATTTTTGACTAAGATTGATTTAAGATTTTGCTGTTTAAATGACCTCACTAGTCTTGTACTGTACTGTAATTCTACAGCATGAATGAACTTTACAGTACCATATTTCTTTTCCATATTGTACAATATTTTACTGTTTAAAAACATCAATGTGTCAATAGTTTGGGACATCTCACATTGTTATTGCTTTGCAGAAAAAAAAATATCCTAATATAAAATATGACTATAGATGGTAATGTTAATAATAGTGCCCGTTGACAAAACATATGTGGAGTTTCACATATGTTGAGTTTTAGATGCTGTCCCAAACTAGATACATGGATGTGTGCACAACTAAGGAGGAGTTTCACTTAGTTGGTATCAAATCATTTCAGTGTCGTTAAGTGCTGAATACTAATGCCTTGACTGTGAGTCATGTTATAAAGAACATGTGAATCATTACAGCTATTCACATGGTTTCATTTTTACTAACCAAACCTCCATGTTCCCTCCCATCTTACCATCTTACCGACCCCTGCCCCCTCTTTGCGATGCCTGGATTGATCCCAGAGCTATGAGGGGGAAATAGTGGATGATTACATCACCGGCGTGGAACAGGTCGGGGCGGATCCCACCGCTGCCGTGGAAGCCGCTGCCCCAGTGGACCCTTCTGAGAAGGTGGACCCTGCCACTGACGTGTATGAGTTTAAGGAATACGACCTGAAGGAATATGACAACAAAGAGGTTGTAGAGAAGCCGTACGATTATGGTGACTATGGCGATTATGGCCCCACTGACGCCAAGCCGACATCTGCAACATATGAGGACGAGTTTGGTCCTGGTGTTCCAGCGGAGACAGCCATCAGAGAGAGCAATGTAAGTGGTTAGGAGTGATGGTGGGGAGAGGGGGAAGGACGCAGGGTAGTGGTGAGGAATGTGGAAAGATGGAGAAGATGCTGGTGGCATTTGTTTTGATGGGGTATGTGCGGTGCCCCTTTTTGTTTGTTGTTATTAAAGGTATCAGGTTATAGCTTGGAGCATTCTGCATGCACGTGCACCAAACACAAATACACCAGCAAGCACAAACACACACCTTGTCTGTCTAAGTCTCCTACAGATAAACAGATCAGCACAGACACGCCCCTCTATAACCTTTGGCCTTAGTGACCTTTGCTGTTTATCAAAGACATGCTCCTCCCTGGTCATCACACCAATGATCTGCAAGGATTACCTGATGACAAACTTAAGTCTTTGCACATGTTTATTCATCAAATCATCTAGATCAATATCTAAAACCAGACAGAGATCTCTGCTGAGCCAGTGTCTTTCATGGCTCATTTCCAGCCTCCTTCCTTGCCTCAGGATCCAGTTTCTTAGAGGCAGGAAGTGACACAGTCCCTGTCTGGATGTTGGCTTGAGATCTGTCTGCCTTGGGTTAATCTGAACCGCTCTATTGGTGCTCTCCACGCCACAATCTCAGGCACACCGCAGCCCTAGTCCATGACTTTCTCAAAAAGAGTCTCCTCTTTAGGCTAAACTGTACATTCTAGTGGTTTTTGGACACCCTGCTGTGGGTGGTTTGTGAATTCTTCTCATGTGAAGTCATTGTATGTATAGTGTCAGGTAACAACCTCTGCATTTGTGCACAGTTGGGGGCTTTTTTGCAGTTCCTGGCTTTAAGGGAAGCTTAATAAATAGGAGTCAGACCAAAGTCTAAATTATAGCTTCATGCAAAAATGATTCTTGAGGATTTTTCCAGCAGGCAGAGAAAAAAAAAATCCCCTTTTTGCCTTGAGAACTACCTAAATCCTTTAAAGCATGCAGAACACTAGTCAGCACTTTGCTGAGCTTTTCTTAGCAGTCCTGTTGGTATTTGAAGTAACTTCTATAAAAGAGGAGACACCCAACAGGACAGGGCATCTGCTGCTGCCTCACTTTTTCCATTTTTGGCTCTCACACAACTGATGCTCTACTCCTACATATAAATGTCTGTCCGGTTATTGTGTAAAACGCTCACTTGGTCTTATCTTCTGTCTGTAGCTGGGAGGTCAAAGTTACCTGGGAGAAAAAGGAGAGAAGGGTGAACCTGCCGTCATTGAGCCAGTAAGTGAAGTATTACACTGTTGGGTTTTAATTCTGATGATAAACCCACAAAAGTTTGTGTACCAAGTTAAACAGCTAACATTCAAATGTTGAAAGTCACATTCAATGACAAACACTACATCTGTCTAGCCATCTAACCATCTATCTAGAAAGTTGCTACATAGCTAGCAAGATATCTATCTATATATATATAATATATAATATATACTGTATCTCTGTTAGCTATCTAGCTAGTAGAATTCTATCTTTCTGTCTGTTGCTTGGTTGGTTTGTTATTCTAGCCAACAAAAATGTTCAGATAAGTGGCATATTTTCAAAATGAGTGTCTTCAATTGAGACTTTCCAACAGTTGCACACACACCGATTTATTCATCTATAAAAGTCCTAAATCAGATTCTCTGCATATTTTCTGGGGAGTATAGTTTTCTTTTATCTGTTCTCTTGAACAAATAAAAGAACAAGATATCTCTTTCATATCTGGTTTACATCCATATGTATGTATGTTTGTTTATTTATTTCAATGCAGTTTCAAAAGTTTATTTCCCTAAAGCACTCACAACCAAAACTTCCCTTCTGATGAGGCTTAACACGCATCTTTGGTTTTAGACAAAACAACCGCTGTCTGCCGATGCCAAAGTACTTTATAGAGCCATCCTATACAATTTACCACTATAGGCTAAACATCGACTGAAATAGCAGCTACAGTTAACGTCTCTCCTCCCATGCCATCTGCACCACCACAGGCTCCCATCCAAATCTTTTGACCACACACACACACACACACACACACACACACTCATTACAGAATAGAGCATCAGATAGCTGAAGTATTGAGCGTCTTGAGCTTGTAGCTATAAGTAAACTCCTCAAACTCAAACTCAAACTCAAAGCACCCTCTGGCTCTAATTTCCCCCCCCCATTCTCCATTGCCTGTGGATTTACAGGCTGCCCTCTAATGCTACTGTATCCACTTTTCCCTTTTTCAGGGGATGCTTATAGAAGGACCCCAAGGAGCCCCCGGCCAAGGAGTGAGTATCACATTCTCCCACACTCCTGTCTGCCTTCCACAGATGGAGAACGGCTAAAGAGGGAAAAAATGTCTTTATGGAAAGAGCATCAGCCCTGATCGCCAGTGAAGCTTGAGTTGGGAGAGACAGTCAAAATGTGTATTTGTGCACGAATGTGTGTACATGTGTGTCTCTGTGTGAGCGAGTGCGAGAGAGAGAAAGAAGGGGTGGGGGTTGGAGGCTATTTTATATTGAGGCTTATTTCTTTCTGAACCCATGTCTTTGCCTCTGTCTTTGTTGGCCTATATGCATGTGAAGTACTGCATGTGGTGGGAATGCTGGTTAGCAGCAGCAGCAGTTTGGGATATAATTTGCTAAAGTGTATGTGTGTCTGTGTGGTCTCAGGGTCTTCCTGGTACCCCAGGATTGCAGGGTCCTCCAGGTCCCTCAGGAGATCACGGAGACAGGGTGAGTGAAGACTGGCCTCATTTCACAGCTGATTACAGATGTTTCTCCATTCTATACTCATCATGAACATTAAAATTGAAGTTAAATTTTGCTAAAAGAAGAATAAGCAACCAAAACACATATTTTTTTTCTATAATTGATATGAAAACATACTGAAATTCTAACTTTTACCATTTGCCATTCATCTTATTTGTGGAATTATGGGAGTCAGCATATATATAAACGCCCCTGCATTTATCTTCTTTACTGGAGAGCTGTGAAGTAAAGTCTCAATGCCATGGAATGAATAATACAATTGGACACAGCTTGCTCCTGCAGCAGTAGGGGGGATTAGCCAAGGAGTGGTGCAGGGAAATGAGATGCCCATAAACTGTCAAAATACCAACAAAGAGAAGTGAGAAACAGCTGTGTGGGTACGCTGCAGAACTTCAAGAACCTCAAGGAGTTTGCTATTAAAATGTGTAAAAGCCTAAACGTTCCCAGCACCGTGGGATTCCACTCATTCATTTGATTGATTGGATGACACAAAGTAAGCGCCTGTCCCCTTCCACAAGGCTGGATCTCAGTCTGTTTTTCACAAATGGGATGATTACCCCGCGCCCCTCTTTCATCACCCTTTTTAGCACGTCTATTCTGTCTCTGGAGGTTAACCCTTTAATTGCTAACAAAAAGAAACACCTCCAGTATGACCAGCAGACATTGCCTGTACAAAAGGCTTATTGTTCCACTGAGTCAAAGTGATCAGAAAATATTTTGTTGGTCCAAAAGTCTCTCCCCTCCCTTTCATTTCCTCCCATGAGAAACCGCCTCGCTGAGGATTGACGCGGGGCATTAAAAGTGACTCGTTTCTGTAGTCTTGTGGTTTTCCGTTGCGCAGTATCCGCCCGGACTTGACGTTTGATCGGCTCATTTCTCTCATAATCGCCGGCGTCTCGCTCCTTTCCACCAAAAACACCACTTTCCCAGCCGCGTGGGACCGTCATTAACACTAGATGCCGCTATGCTTACTATAACAGCAGTGGATGGAGAGTATTTACCACCTCTGGGGAAAGAGGCAGATGGGAACACATGGCATCAATTTGAACAGTCTGAGATTGCTGCACATGACAAGACTGCTAAATAGATTGTGGCTTCTCTGGAAACACTGGGTACTGCTTAGTCTTGATCCTTAAGATACGTTTTTGTCTTTATTAAATCAAAGTCTGCTCTCCGGTATAATTTAACTGTTTATTCATACTGTCATTTTCAGGATGAGCAACTTTGATGCTGTTATTTGATACATTTGGTACAGACTTTTGTGGTCCACAGATGATGAATCCTGAAGACTTTGGTGACCCCAGAACTTTTCATCTGGCGCAAAAGATGCTTTTTCGACCATCTAAAACTTTGTTCATGTCAAAATTGTCCTAATCCTCAGCTGTAATTTGACCTTAAAGGGATAGTATGGGTGTTTTGAAGTGGGGTTGTGTGCGTACTTATCTATAATCAGTGTATTACCTACGGTAGATGACGGTCGGCATGCCACCAGCTTCGGGAAACAGACAGGAGTTACTGCACAGAACCAAAGCAATGTACTGCTGTGGATGGGGGCAGCAGTAAAATGCATTTTAGCCACCTAAAAGAAAAGCCCACCTAAAAAAAAATCAGTATCAGTTTAGGTGTACGCTATATTTAGAATATTTTCGTCAGTTTATCTTGCTGTGAGACGGCTATACAGTCTATGTTTCCAACGGGGAACTGAAGCCGTTAAATATGCTCTTGCAAAAGCAACCAGACTCCATTGAAAAAAAACAAACTGTAATTTTACCTTGCGGAATACGTGGTATTGTTTGTGGTATTGTGTGACTTTTTCGGATTTACCAAAGTCACACAATAGCATAAACAAACTAACTGATCGAGCCAGCGGTAGACCAGCAACCTCCATGTTCTGCGAAGTAAAATTGCAGGTTTCTTCAATGGAGTTTGGTGGCTTTGGCAAGAGCATAGATGGATACAGCAGTAGTACACTAACTATGGATAAGTACCTCCTACTACCCCACTTCAAAACACCAGAACTCTCCTTTTAATGCTATTTTTTTTTCATTTCAAGTTTAAGTTGTTAGCATGTGATGAGCGTTATTGCCTCACATGGCCACGGCTGTGGATTTCTAGTCTTGTTATAAAGTCGGTGCTCTCCTGCAGGCAATATCCCCAGGCCAGCTTAATGAAAATACATTCTTTGTCTTTACTCGTGATTGAATCCCCTGTCTTATTCTTCTCGGTCGGATTAGTGAATTATCTATTGGGAATAATAAGCAACAACAATGCGAACTGTAGCAAAGCACCTTCCCATTGAAATTATTGTCGTAGATAAAGAAGGGGTGTGCAGTGAACAGATTAGTTGTTCACTCTCTGCACTGTTGCTGTTGTTGTTTGTTCGTACCGTTATCAGTTTTTTCTTCTTTTCAATTTGCAGAGCACCTCCAGGGGATTATAGAGGAATAGCAAAATAATCATGTTATCTCATAGGAAAATATATGGCTTGCTTATTAACCACATCTAATTAATTGTTCCTGGCAGCGTTACACTCTGGTATACAAGTCAACAAAACAATAGCTGATGATTTGAATTCAATACTGTCAGGATGTGTTTATTAACAATACTTTTGAGCATTATTGCAGTTAATGAGGATTTCATATACTTTGATTTACTGACCTGAGCTCCAACTACATTACACATTCACAATGAGACATGATGTTTTTGCACTTAGAGAAGAACCAACTCTCTCTCCCTCTTCCAATTCTCCAGGGTCCTCCAGGGCGTCCCGGTCTTCCCGGTTCAGACGGTGTCCCTGGGCCTCCAGGTACCATTCTGATGCTTCCAGTAAGTCCTACCGATTTCCACATGCCCACTGGGCTGTCTGTCTTGTTTCCACTACACACTGTACGCCCTTCATCTCAGGCACTAGCCCGTGAAACTCCCTTCATTTAGTGAGTTTACCTCATAGCATCACCAGTAGGCCAAAGGATCGCAACCCTATTTTCTTTGGGTTACAAATCACTTACCTTGTAAATGTCAGCCGGTGCAATGGAGTGGAACCAGTGACCGAGGCTTTGAAAGGCTCGGCGACACATATTTGTGCGAATGTGTGTGAGCCGCCTGTGCTTGTATGCCAGGATATGTATGTGTGAAAGTGTGTGTGGCGCGATGACAGCTTTACAGCCCGGTTTAACAAAAAGTAAGATTTGAACACACACTCACCAGGGGAGGCCATTAGATATCGCCTCACTCTGTAAAAAGAGAAGTCACTTTGTTTTTAATTATGTTTCTTTTTTGTTTTGTGGTTGACAGTTCCGTGCGGGTGGTGAGTCACACAAAGGACCTGTGGTTTCAGCCCAGGAAGCTCAGGCTCAGGCCATCCTTTCGCAGGCTAGGGTAAGTACGATTTTGACAGTATTTTTTTCGCACAATAAAAACAAAGCAGCAGAAATACAACAACAAAAGAAAAAGAAGTTGTGCAGTTAGTGCAGTCAGAGGACACTTTACTTGGACTTTCTGTGCCTCCGTGTACTCTCATTAGCTGCCTTTTAACTCAAACCGAATGCAATCCAGATACAGAATTCAGACTTTCATTTACAAGAAATACCGTTCTCCAAATTATTAGAAACAGCTTATAAAAGAAACATTTTAATGGCCCGGAAAGTGTAGTAAATAATGAAAGGAGGACTCACTATTCACAAGTCCCACTCATTCTATAAATTGTCTAAATTCCAAAATATGGACCTGTGTCAGGTTAGGTAGTATATAAAGCCACACCAGATGTTCACACTCCCCCAGGGGCCCTGATAAGCATAGCGCTGTTGAAAAGCAGGCTGAATTATGCGGCTGTAAGCAAGGTGTGATCTATAGTACAACACATGGAGATCATTAAATGTTGCACAAACACTGAATATTCACACATTCACAACGCTCTATGGAGCTGGAGGGCTGCCAGAACTGGTAAAATGGTACTAAAGCACTTGTCACCTTTCTATATTTGTCTTTTATGCCAGAGGTTTGGCCCTGAGACGGGAACTAAAAAAAAAAACCTGGCAGGAGTTGTAAGTTTTTCAAAATGTAAGCGGAATTGAAGGGACAAATTGCTGAACTTGTTGACTTCTCTTTGACCTATTTGCACTCTGGAAATGTTACGTCACACCTGCTTCAATGCAACTAACGCTAATTAATATGTGTGAGTCGACTTTAAGTGTAACATAGGGCATGAATTGCTTTCCATTGAATTAGAAAATTTGCTCATTCAGTAATCACGCTGCAAATAAATCCCAGACAACTTTTTTTGGCAGCACTGTACAAGACTGTGGTCAACCATGAGCAGGAACAAAGACCAGAGTGGTAAACCCCAAACAAGAACAAAGTAAAGTTTGCACATGCTGTACAGCAGCTAAATGGGCTTTTTATTAGTGTTTTATTTTCTTTATTCCTTTTGGTGTTAATCCCAGTTAGTTGAATGGATGTTGAGTCATGTTCAATACGACAAAGTCCTACTTTGGTAAAAGGGACTATATCTATATATATCATTTTAACATTCTTACCACATCAATTTTGCAATATTAGAATAATTCCATAAACAGAGGGCCTTCCTAGCCAAATGGTTACAACACATGCTACATAACCACAACGTCCCGGGGTTCGATTCCAGCCTTGGGATCTTTGTTCCATGTCGTACCCCTCTCTTTCCCTCATGTCCAGTCTCTGTCTCTACACTGTCAAATAAAGGCAAAAATTACCCAAAAATTATGTGAAAATAAATAAATAAATCAGGGCTGTCAAAGTTAACGCAAACATTTTGAACTGATAAAAACACGTGCGATTAATTTGTGATGGACATGGACAATTGAAAAGAATATTAATAATGATAATCCCATGGAAAACAAACAAGAATTTGCACGTGGTCTTCATTTTGAGGTTAAAACATAAAAATAGCCGCCACTTATTTTCAGAAGTTTCTATCTATTAAAAGTATCTCCATCAGACTAAGAACAGATGCTCATAAACTGACTGCAAAGAGAACAATATAATAAGCAGACACGGCTGCACTTCTAATATAAAACATACATTATCCTAATTCCTCTTGATAGAGGAGAAAATATAGCTTTTTGATGCATTTAATTGGTGTAGACAGGTATAACTGCAAGATTGGATTATGGGTTTTTTCTGTCTGATCCACAGCTGGCCATGAGAGGTCCTCCAGGGCCACTGGGCATGGCAGGAAGATCTGGTCCTGTGGTGAGTGTAGCTTTTGAAAACCGTCCACACACACACACGCACACACACACACACACACACACACACACACACACACGCACCATTCACACGTCTACTTCCTGTAACATCCATTCGTTTCACAGTTGATGAAAACCACATTAGGTGATTAGCTCTTCTTCCTGTGAAGGGTTCAACTCAGCATTTATCATTTCCTAACATGCATATGCACACACTCGTACACACGCCACTCCCTTCCCTAGCTGTCTGTGAGCAGATTGATTTATTCCATCAACATGTGACATCCAGCTTGAATGATTTAATGAAAAAATACACTGTCTATTTACATATGGCAAGTTATTTGTGATAGCTACAGGATAATAATAATAGTAATAATAATAATACATCAGATTCATACAGCACTTTTCACAGTTCTCAAGGACGCTTTACACACTGTAGAATAAAATAATAATTAAGAAAAATAGGAAAAATAAAAGTAAATTAAGTAGATAAAAACAAACAAGCGGTAATCTGTCACATATTTCTTGAAAACAGATAATAGCCGAAGCCTTCCTCTTGTTTTGGACGTGTCTTCCACATGACCAGTGCCTTCATGTCTTTCTTAAATAACACACGAATGTTTCACCAATCCTGTAACTCTTGGAGGGATTTTGTCCACAATATGCAAAGATGCTCCAGGAGGTCTTCCTATTGTACAGGTATATCCACAATCCAAGTTCTTGCATGTTTGGATTTTCATTAGGTTCTAGTTCAACCTAGATTTTTCTGGTTCACTAGCCAAATGATGGGATGACAAAATATTTGGCTTCAATGCAAACATATTCATTCATTAAATCTGTGCGTCTGTGTTTATCATATTTAATAGGGAGGTCCTGGTGCTACAGGACTTAAAGGTGACAGTGGCGACTCCGGACCACAGGTGAGACCAGTATCTTTCTTTTTACACGCAGAACCCATTATTGTTTTGTCTAACTCCTCGATTTGCACAATATGCCTCATTTTTTATTACTTTTATACATCTCAACGTAAAGATATTGTAACATCAATAATGTTGTCAATGTTAAAGCTGTATTTAAAACATTCATGATTTCCCCATAGGGACCCAGAGGTCTTCAGGGAGCAACTGGTCCATCAGGGAAAGCAGGAAAGAGAGTAAGACTTCTTTCCAACAAGTCTCAACCAGCATGTTTTTATACTTTTTTTTGTATTCATCTCCTCTAGAGCAACACTGCATTGCAACCGGAGATTGAGTTTAACTTCCCAAATGTCTAATATTTCATGGCATGAAGAGTGCAAGGATCAGTTCTACATTGCCCAAAGAAAAGAGCCTGACTAGTTTCAAACATGGCCTTGTTTCAAATAAGTCAGCTGCACTCAATAATCATCTCTCTGTGTTGTGTAAATTCATAAAGTCATGTTTATTTAACTATAAACCAGTTAGAAAAATGATGGCGTCCTCCCCGTGTCTGTTCTCCAGAACCATCAGAGATAATTAAATATTTTTCTAATGTGATTTCCACGTAGCCTGACATGATATTTTGCGTGTGCTCCAGGGTCGTAATGGAGCCGACGGTGCTCGAGGAATGCCAGGAGAGGCAGGGACCAAGGTAAAGCACACACCGAGTTGTCCAATATACCAGCTGCGGGATGCATTTGAAAAGTTGCTCTTGCAGAAGTGATTGATGGAGCTAACCATTTGTCACTGTGCTGTTTCAGGGTGACAGAGGTTTTGACGGCCTCCCTGGTCTTCCCGGAGAGAAAGGGCACAGGGTAAGTACAAGGAGAGGGAATTTATGGCTCGCTGAATGAACGACATCAGAAGACAAACATTAAAGACTTCTATCTATCTCCAAAAATAAGATCCTACAGTCTCTTATTTCTAGACTAAAAAAGAATCCCCATTGATCACGGTCACTGCCGCTCCGTACCCTGTCCTTACAGCAGAATCAGGCCTGATTGGTCGCTCAAGGGCCACCTCCCATCCATCTCATGTACACTCAAGTGTTGACAGATATGAATTCTGAACCAGTGGAACTCATTAGGGCGTTTGACCCACTTATGAGAGGTGGGACCGGCTCCAGAACCACTTTAACCAGGCCTGGAGGCGAACGAGGAGCGCTGAGTTTGGTGTTTGTGGAATTTCGGGCCTGCGTAGAGAGCCCAAAGAGAGAGGACGGAGATCACAGAGGGGTATTTCTAGACAGACTTTCATGCTTTATCCTATACTGAGTAATTACAGGGTCACCAGAGGTAGGCCAGTCCTTATAGAGCACTAGGAATAGTGGAAACCATATACGTCCATGCCAATTGTGGTGTACTGTAGATTAAAGGCGGGTTTGTTGCCATTTTGTGTTGCCCTCTTTTTAACGTTGTGTTTTCTGAATTTTTGATTATACTTTTTCAAAAGTAAAAAATACTTCCTGCATTTTTGCTGATATTCCTTTTTCTCTCTAGGGAGAACACGGTTCTACAGGAGCTCCAGGACCTCACGGAGAGGATGGCCCAAGAGTAAGCAGTACACCAGTCACCAATACTGTATAACTTGTTCTCAAATTTACTCTGCATTCCTTGATTACACACTATTCTCTCTCTGTCCAAAGGGTGAAGATGGCCAGGTTGGACAGAGAGGTGTGGCTGGAGAGAGCGTAAGTGTATTTTGATATTATCTGATGACACATTTGGAACAGGATTGTTATACTCCACCTTATTGCATCAGGATAAAGATAAGAATATGATGAATTTATAGCCTATTCTTTTGCTACTACAGGCTTCATCCCCCCTCATTCCTTCCTCTACTTTCATTTTGGCAATTATTTAAACACGCAGCCTCGCCCTCCTCTCTTCTTGCAACTGTAACGACATTCCTGTCTGCAAGGGCAATTTGGTTTGTAATCTCAACCTTGCCGAGACAGAACGGCTCTGAATAATAGATCAGAAAATAGAACTGGGGAAATGTGTTGTACTGTTCGGTGCAAATGGACCATAGAGTTACATGAGAAATAGTTGTTCCCTGTCATACCCGCAACAACGTTGTCCTTTTTAAAGAAGTAGTTGCACGGCATTTCATCACCCACGCTGTCCATTAGGTGAAAGATGGATGATTTTAAGTGCATGACTTAAGATGTTGAGATCAGAAACTTTCATGTTCATTCCTGGAAATGCACGTGCAGTTACCAGATATGACCACAAGGGGTCAATATTTTACACACTACTTAAGTCAAACCAGTTTCTGATTTCAGATGTTCAGTGTATTGTGCCAGTTTTTTATCGCCTGCCTATTTCTAAATACAACGCAGAGTTCCAGACAATGTTTAAGTATTGTTTTAGATAATTCTTTTGAACCTGTGTTTGTCCTGATATACAGGGTCCTCGAGGTTTGCTCGGCCCCAGAGGGTCTCAGGGTGCTGCAGGACAGCGTGTAAGTGCACTTCCTATATCACTTAATTCTCATACCGCTCATCATTTGTGTTCTAGTTCAATCAATGGGATGGCGACTTTCATTGTTAAGTTTCTTGTCTCTTTAGGGTCTTCCTGGACTTGATGGGCAAGCTGGTCCCAAAGGAAACATGGTGAGAAATATTTCTGTTTTGCTGATTTTCAATATTAACCAGTGGGAGTAAAAAATGTGATTGTTAGAAAGGGAGTTTTCCTGCACATATTTGTGAAGACCGCCTCAGCAATCAGTGTGTCATTTGGCGTGCTTGAGGCTGATTGCAGGTCAGTGACCTTTTTGCTTGTCCTGTATAGAAGGGGTCATAGGTCATTTGCTGATAAGAGATGGTAGACGGAGATTGGTGGTGTCTCATGATAGTTTTCAGACCTTTTCCATAAACTACAAAGTCTGCTGACTTAATAGGTCGTGATGAAGAAGCCTTGAGCTTTTTAGTAAGGCATGAAACAGAAAAGCTCGTCTGTGCGTGGTCCCATCATGCATTCAGCTTCCCGTTAGGGTCTCAGTGGGACGCTAACATATCATTGGTCAGCTGGACAAGCCCACACGTTGTCTGTAGTATCTGAGTCACTGAGCTGAGGAAATAAGCAGCTGCTAATAGGAGACAAAAAACAATAGGAATATGGTGTGCTTCTCATTAATATGTCCAGTTAGTATTGATCTTTCTAAAAAAAAAAAAAAAAAAAATCAAAGCAGAACACTTGAAAGTATCCACAGTAGTAAGGCTTCCCAAAGGGTTTATAAACCCTTGTGATGCTCACACCAGCCTCTGACATATGGACGTTTTTGAGACATCCTTCACAAGTGAAGAACCCAAATGTTTTTTCACTCACTACATTTGGATCTTAGGCGAATTCCCAACTTTGCATTTTGCACTCAAGGCCCTGCTAAAGCTACCTAAACGTCTCTGAATCCAGCTTTTGTCTTTAGTGTTTGTTGTCACAGCTGGAGAAGACTGCTTCACAAGGGTCTTGTCTGTTTTTGTATATGTTTGCTTTGTGACACACTAATTCTCGGCAGGGATACCAAACAGTTTGTTTCATTCGCCTTAATCCGTACCCAGATGGCTCTATAGCCCCACAGCGTGTATTTAGAGAAAGCTGTATTTCATAGCCAAACTCAGATTCTCACCAGCCACCAGATTTTAGGGCTGGCTTTGATAGAAACTAAACATAACTTTGCACAATGCCAAAAAACAGACAGCTCTGCTTCACGAGCCAGTGTATCATATTTCTCCCCACCATTTGCACCTTTTTTGTTTCACATTCTTGACATTGACTGGATGAAGCCAATTCAAGCGAGGTCGCCCAAACCAGTACCACAGTTTTGATGTGGAAAACCAAAAGACACATGGCACCTAATGACTTTTTAAGGTTTGCTCTCATTGCCTTTATATTAGGGCTGTCAATTGGTTAGAATGTTTAATCGCGATTAATCGCATGATTGTCCATAGTTAATCGTGATTGATTGCTAATTAATTTAGTTAAAAACGTGCCTTAAAGGGAGATTTGTCAAATGTTTAATACTCTTCTCAACATGGGAGTGGACAAGTACGCTTGCTTTATGTAAATGCATGTATATTTATTATTGGAAATCAATTAACAACACAAAACAATGATAAATATTGTCCCTCACAGGTACTGCATTTAGCATAAAAAATATGCTCAAATCATAACATGGCAAACTCAAGCCTAACAGGTCAACAACAGCTGTCAGTGTGTCAGTGTGCTGACTTGACTATGACTTGCCCCAAACTGCATGTGATTATCATAAAGTGGGCATGTCTGTAAAGGAGAAACTCGTGGGTACCCATAGAACCCATTTTCATTTATATAACTTGAGGTCAGAGGTCAAGGGACCCCTTTGTAAATGGCTATGACAGTTTTTCCTCACCAAACTTTAATGTAACTTTGGAGCGTTATTTAACCTCCTTCTCGACAAGCTAGTATGACATGGTTGGTACCAATGGATTCCTTAGGTTTTCTAGCTTTAAACCTGAGTCCGCTACAACCTAAAAATCACAAGTTGCGTTAATGCGTTAAAGAAATTAAGTAAAAGTTCAAATGAATTTGCGTTAACATATTATTATAGCGTTAACTTTTACTACCCTAAATAGAATAGATGAAATGGAAGCATGAAAATATTAATTGCATCCTCTTCTTTTTCTTTGTTATGCGCAGGGTCCACAAGGAGAGCCGGGACCTCATGGGCAGCAGGGTATGCCTGGTCCACATGTAAGTTTATTTTCTTTCCTCTCTTTCTCTTTTTTTCTAACCCTGTCTGATCAGTCCGTCACTCCTGTTGTATCCCACCCTCCCCCATTCTCTCCTCCCTGCCCAATATCTTTATTCCTGTTATGTCATCTCTCTTCCTCTTCATGCTCTCTGCCTCAGTCTGTCCTTTTCATGCTCCATCCTCGCTGCCATATTCATTGTGCAACGGTGCAACTACTTGCACTCCTGTTTTCTTAATCAAACGTTCTCAGACATATTTTCTTTTGCTCCACTTCCCTTTTTTCTTCTTTCTCTCCATCCTTCATTCCTTAAGGCCTCTCTATGGGGCACCAAAACAGAGCAACTAGACTTTACAACTAAGTTCACTAACATTGTTTCTCTGCTACCCACGAAGAACAAAAACCTGTCCTGCTGAGATGAGACACATTGTATTAATTTGATAGCACTTAACTTAATTACTGTGTCCAGTTGGTAGCAGAGTGAAAAAATATTCCATTTCGGAGTCATCTTTAATACAAAACAGTGCACCCAATATTGTAGCCAGGGCGAAATGACCACTGCCAGGTAAGATTTTCAGTCCTGGTGACGCTCACAGCCCGGACAGGATGGCGTCATCCCCCTGGAAAGTATTAGCAGGGGCCTATCCTGATGGTATACAGGTTGAATAAATAACTTCATTTTAGTTTTACCTGGCCAGAGGCCTTTGAGGGAAGGCATTGGCCCGTAGAAAAATATCACAGCTTGCTTATTATAACTTTTTTTTATATTCGTCATGGGTTGAATTTTGTAAGAAGTCTACACGAAGTAGCTGGGTGTCAAAATTGTAGATGGAAGGAAATTAATGTGTTAGAAAATAAGCAAATTACAAATACATCACACCATAAAAATCAGGTAGACTTTCCAAAAATGAATAAAACAGGTGTTCTTTTTTTCCCCCCCCAAAATGCACCACTTCATTTTGTGCAAGTATCATGTAAGCTTGAAGACTGAAGTTTGTCTGATTGTTCTAATAACAGACCTATTTTGATTGTGTTTCAGGGTCTTGTTGGTCCTCAAGGTCCGATCGGGCCTCCTGGTGAAAAAGTAAGTAAAGTCGGGAACCCAGTCACCCCGTCAGTCCTCCCACCACAACTCTGCTGCCCCGCTAGTGTTTCAGTCAACACACCTCATAAGTGATTCTGCAGAAAGACGGCTGTCTGAGCTTAAGGCCTTTACTGGCTGCTCTGAAGGCTAAAACACACTCGCACACCATATACATATTACCATAGGACTCCTGCATAAGCACTTACTAACTGAAAGTATTTTATATGTGGTTTTGTGGACATTTAATAAGATTTCAAGCAGATGAGCTTTTGGCAGCCTTCATAACGCTGTTAGAGATGGTGAGGTATGCACTCATCTGTCTATTATCTGTTCGTCTGTTTAACTTCTATTTATAGGGACCTTCAGGGAAACAAGGTTTGGCTGGTCTTTCTGGTGCTGATGGCCCTCCTGTAAGTATCTCACCTTTTTATTTCCATTTTTACATCATTCAGTTCATTCATTCATTCAAGATGATCAACTTTTGATAAACTAAATCTCTTGGACTTCTTTTATAGGGTCACCCCGGAAAGGAAGGTCCTGCAGGCGAGAAAGGAGCAGCTGTAAGTATAATGTAGTTAGAGATGTTCATTTGGATTTTTAAAGGAAAGTTTGTAATTACAGTTGTTCTCAAAGATTCATCAAATGTGTTGCTGCGCAGGGGAAAAAAGGCTTTTGTTTAGCCTACATAGTGTGCCAGCAGGGCGAGGTTTAATATAACCACACAATCCAGATCATATCTGGTGAGCTGCCTCAGAAATAGAAAACACTAAATTGGCCTTTTCATTCTTTCCTGTGATTGGCTGATCTGGTGAGTTTCTGTGATTGGCTTGTTGTTCTTTGTGGTAAACTGTAATTGAGCTAGCACAAACAAAAACCCAATATAAACCAAACCATGAAATGTATTTCATGCTTTGTATACAGTAGACTCTGTGTAGAGATCGAGAGATTTGAAAATAGTAGATCATTTTAAGACGTAAGATAAGATAATTCTTTATTAGTCCCACACGGGGGGAATTTGCCGCTGTACATAATGATCATAAAGTTATTCCAACAATAGATATAAGAGAACAAATATTAAAATCATGCCATTATTTTTGTACAAGACAATTTGGCTGCATAGTGGTTAAAATCATATGTACAGAGGCAGCATAAGTTACTATGTATTTATCAAAATGTGGATTTTATTTTACAGTAATCCATCTGGTACAGTTGTCTTAATTGTCCCTATCATGTTAAATGATGCACACTACAGCAAAGGTTTTTAAAGGGTGAGGTGGACATCACCAGGGGAGCTCCAAACAGTTTCAGGGGGTTCAGGCTCAGTGAATAGAAGTGAAAAAAATATTATATTATAGTTATTACATTCATTAAAAAGGAATATCACATTGAATAGCCTAAATGTGTGTGATTTGGTTAAAGAAAGAGTTCAGAGATACAGTCGTTTTTGGGGAATTTTACTATTTTTCCAACTTTCCCACGGTCAAAAACGAATACATGCCTTAGGTCAGACCTTTTTTATGTATTTGGTGTAGTTTAAAAGTTATGTCAAACAGCAATATGAGTCCTAAAACCCGGAAATGAGTTGGCATTTTAGCATTTCCGGTTCTCTCGCCTGGAAGTCAGTGTGTTTTTTGAATGGGTTTTTAGTTAGATGTCTGAAATAAGTCTGTGGTTAACACAAGCTGAAGAGATTTAAACATTTTCTTTTATGATATAAAATACATCAATAAATGAATCTGTGTCTTAAAAAAGGCAGTTACCAACAAGAGGCTAAATGAGACTACAAAACGTCATCACGCCTTTACAGCCTCGTGTATACTCGCACTCATGTGACCGTGGTGTAGTTCATTTATAGCCCAACGTTAGCTTTTTACTGCCGCCGATTGCATTTATGCTTCAAAAATCCTAAAAGTGGTGATCATTTGTGAAGATTACCTTGCTGAACAAAACGTGTCAGTATCATAAACGTGTGTTTGCCACAGAGTTTATTTTCGGCAATAATCCAAAACACAATGGAAAAATCCCATTGGCTTTTTGTGGAGGGAACCCAGGGCGATGCGAACTTCCTGGTTGGTCTACAAAAATAGGAGCACTCTATATTAGGCTGTCTCGGCTCAACTGTTGAGTGTTTATGGGATCATATAACATAATCATGATCCCATAGGCATCCAGTAATCGAGCGAAACTAAGAAAGTAGACTTGCGTCCAAGACAGTTAAATAAAGAAAAACTGCTTAATACCAGAAATATCAAAGAGTTAGTTAATTTTAGTTTTTAAAAATAATTATGGCTAGATTCAAATAGTCATTGAGCTTTTACAAAAGTTTACTCATTATTTTTATTGTATTGTATTTCTCTACTTGATGATGCTGTCCATTTACTTTATTGTTGTTTTTCTTATTTTCATATGCATAATTTTTCCCAGTAGCTTCTTGAGGGTTAACTGTTGAATAAAAACACGGGGAAATCATTGGAAATCAATGAAAACATCTCCAGTGAAGTTATCTAACACAGCAGAAACGCATTACACAATGCAAAGTGTGATGCATACTAATGCAATGTTACTCCACCAATCACATGACACTCTTTGCAATCTTTCAGGGTCATACCGGTCCAATGGGATCCATCGGCTACCCCGGGCCTCGCGGTGTGAAAGTAAGTGCTATCTCAGTCATACAGTACCAACCTGCCATGATACAGTTCCATTTTCAACCTGAATTTCGTCCTGACTCCTGTTGTCCTCTCTCCTCAGGGTGCTGAGGGAATTAGAGGCCTTAAAGGTGGCAAAGGAGAAAAGGTAAACACCCCTCCAGTCTCCTCTCCTTCCTCGGCATGTCTGTCAGATGTCACTCCTCTAAAAATGGACCCACAGATGCAATTCCCTCTCAAATGAGACTTCCTTGCAATCCAGTGGAAAAAAAAAACCTCTTAAGAGCCCATCAGGCTGGTAGTTAAGTCCTCGTGCCACTGAGGTGAAATGGAGTAAGGAACATTAAACCAGAATGAGGCTGTTTGTAGGGCAGTTCCAGGGGAGACTGATCTGTTGCCATTGTTTTCTCGGGTTGCTGTGGTTGAACGTAGCCTGTTGCTACCTCAGTGCCACTGGATAGATTCCCCTCTCAGTCAGGAAATTAAAGCTCTTCAGAGATAAAAAAGAAAAAAAAAAAAAAAAAACACTGAACATGTTGTTAAAAGCTCTTCTACTCTGATACTTTTGTCTTACATAAAATCCCGTGGGAGAAGTATTCTATCAATCCCGAGTCACACACAAGGTTATGTGCTTTAATGTGTTACAATTTATTATCTCAGTGATTTAATGTATTAAAACATGTCAGAAAATTGGCATCAGTGACCCAACTGTGTTGATAGCAGTGCCACCTGGAAAAGATTGAAAACTGCATTCTGAATTTTAACCAGCAGATGTCAGTAGAGCAGCAGAGAGAAAGAGACAAGGTGGCTTCTGCGTGTGTGAATGCTTCATTTAGATGGCCACTAGGTGTCAGTATTAAACTACCCTAAGTCACTCATATTCTGTTGATCAGTGGTGGAAGTACTCAGATATTTCACCTAAGTAAACATACTAATACCACAGTGTAGAAATACTCTGTTACAAGCAAAAGTCCTGCATTCAAAAATCTTGCTTGAGTAAAAGTACAAAGGTTTTAGCATCAAAATATACTTAAACAAATTGTCCCTTTCAGAGAGTTTATTTCTTTTATATCATATCATTGGAATATTTATACCGATGCTTTAACACATAAGCAGCATTTTAATGTGACAGCTGGTGGAGGTGGAGCACATTTTAACTCCTTAATGTACTGTTGGATAGTTTAATCTGTAGCACTGTATCATATTTTATAAACTGATCGCATGTTTTATTTGTAAAATCTTAATCTGTAAAGTAACTAGCAACTAAAGCTGTCAGATACATGTTGTGCAGTAAAACGTACAATATTTCCCTCTGAAATGTGGTAGAGTATAAAGCACCATAAAATTGAAATACTCAAGTAAAGTGAAAGTGCCTCAAAATTGTACTTAAATATAGTACTTGAGTAAATGTACTTTACTCACTTTAAAGTACTTTAATAGTGACTTTACACCACTGGCTGTTAGAAACTTTCACAATGATTTTGTCACTTAAGTGGTCCATTAATAATCTTCAGTCTTTTTGTTATTTAAAGTATTTCCCATGTGAACTATTTAACTGGACTGTATCAGTTGTTCCTCAGTGATACACTCTGAATGCTTTTAACAGCTTTCTCTCTCTCTCTCATCCTCAGGGAGAGGACGGATTCCCTGGCTTCAAAGGTGACATGGGTCTCAAGGGTGACAAGGTGAATCATCATCTCTAAAAGAGAATACTGATGTGTGCAGCTGCAGGGAGTGATAGGGGGTAGCGCAGATAATAACACTGTTTACATTTTGTTTTCTTTGCGTCAAGGGTGAGGGTGGTGTCCTAGGACCCAGAGGAGAGGATGGCCCCGAGGGCCCCAAGGGCAAGTCAGGACCCAACGGAGAATCCGGTCCCTTGGGATCAGCTGGAGAGAAGGTGAATAATCAATACCTGCAAAGACTGAATTGTAAAACTGTGTATTGTCATTTGTTTTATTGACATGCTGAAGTAATTGCAGAGGATAATTACATACAAATGCAATTACATGCTTAACAGAGTGACAAAAGGTTAAAACATTTATATGTCAATACTCATTATGAATAGATGAAGGAATACAAAGGCTGTTTCAGAGCTGTTGTGAGATCAAAAACCAGACCAGGATTTCAGGATTGCTCTTTTCTTACATTAAACCTGAAGTCGGAAACTTTGAGCAAATATGTTAAAAAAAAAAAAAAAAAAAGTTCTTTTTATAAACTGTTACTTTATCCTAACAGTAGTGCATGAGACAGATGATCTGAAAAAAAAAAATCATGTTCCTTTGTGTGCTCCTAGTGCTCCTAACGGCATTTGGAACAACCAATTAGAGCCAAGCAGTCTCTACAGCAGCTGTCAATCACTGCTCGCGAAACTCAGATCAAAAGGTCAAACTAGGCAGCGCTGATCAAATATGAATGAATATTCTGTTACTGTAATGCCTATTTCTCGCCTCAAATGTTTTCAGAAACATCTTGTAGTGTACTGTTTAGCTGTAAAATGAGAAAGTTTGCTCCAGCTGGTGGGCAGTGCTTGATTTTAGCTGGTTCAGACTGTCTTTAACATGGCGGCTGGAATGTTCTCATTTTACAGCTAAACAGTACACTGCAAGAGGTTTCTGGAAACATTTGAGTAACAGTAACAGAATATTAATTCATATTTGATCAGCGCTGCCTAGTTTGACTGTTTGATCAGAGTTTGCGAGTTTTGCAAGCAGTGATTGACAGCTGCTGGGGAGACAGCTCGGCTCTGATTGGTTGGTTTCGTTTGGGTGCGTTGGAATCTTGCAAATGCCATTAGGAGCACTAGGAGGAGTCAGAGGAACCTGATTTTTTTTCACAGATTATCCGTCTCATGCACTACTGTCAGGATATAGTTACAGTTGTATAAAAAAAAAATGTTTTTTTATCATATTTGTGCAAAGTTCCCCGACTGCAGCTTTACTAGAGGTCTAATAACAGTTGTATTTAATGAAGCGGAGAGAAAGCAGTCTGAAGAGAGTGGTTTACTGTAGTTTTGTAGCTGTCCTGATCATATTGAAGTTTAGATTTTCTCCACCCTCCCTTCAGCTCTACAACAGTCCCATTTAATTGGCTCATGCTGCCAACATTTCTCCATGGAGCTTTGATCTCGCTGCATGTTGCTTCATGGTGCTGCAGTATTTACACTCTGACAAAGAAGTATCAAAGGTTACAACATAGATTTTTACAGTTCAGATTAAAGGATTAAAATATAATTGATGAATTTGAAGAGAAATAATAGCTCATGAATACCTTTGGTCAATGAACTGTTTTCTTACACTGTAAATAGGCTTGGATCAATCCATTTTATGGTTTTAATTACATCATTAAAAACTGTCTAATGATCTCTAACAGGAGTCAGTTGTGATTTAAGTGGTCATAGATAGAAAGGGCTTAAAAATAATTAGAAATGATGTAAAAGAAGAAAAAAATGTCTCTAAACATCATTAACAAGTTTTTTTTCAGTCATTAAAGTTAAATCACAATTTGCCAAAAATTATTATTGCAAAAATGATACTTTTGCTGTATCAATAATGCATTTTCCACTTTGCTGGCATCCTCATCCTGATTACCTTAAAATGAGTGCAACAGTGCAGTAAAAGTAGGAATTACCAGCACCAGAGTCAGATGTGTTGGATTCATAATAAAACTATAAATACTTGACCTTTTATAGTGTAAAAGCACACGGGATAGTTAGATCAGATTCCGTGTACCTCTTTATGACCATAATGACCAAAATGGACCAAAGTAAATGTACATTTGGGTGAAAAGCATAAAAACCTCTGCACTGATGATGTCATGTTCATAAACATGGTGTTAAAATATTTCCCACACTAGAAGTAAAAGTTTATGGTTATAAGTTTATTGCTTTTCGTAAAGCTTCTGTGAACTTTACCGCCGTCTCCCAACGATGTCTCTGGTGACAAAAATCAGAATTCATCATCCTTGTTTTGTTTTTCTTTGCTCCATTTTAGGGAAAACTTGGAGTCCCTGGATTGCCTGGGTACCCTGGTCGACAAGGCTCCAAGGTGTGTGATGAGAGTAATAATGCACTCTGCTGATGATCAATGTAGAGGAATTCTTACTGTGCATGCCGCCGCTCCGCCGGGAGGTCAGAGATCAGGGCCGGCTGTAGGTGTTCAGAGGCTCGGGTCAAGGGTGGATCAACAGAGGAGACCTCTGCCAACTTAGTAATGTAAACAGTTGAAGGACAAGCTCTGTTTGCTCACTACATTGCCTTTTCAGTGGGAAACTATTATGCTCATGAGGGCACATAATAAGTATATTTATGCATGAATGTTTACTGTACATGTGTATTGATTCTCTCAGTGGCCGTGTTTCCACTCACATATACTGCACATACACATTATGTGAATGGAAACAAGGCCACTGAGAGAATCAATATATATGTATGCATGAATTACTGTACATGTGTATTGATTCCCTCAGTAGCCATGTTTCTATTCACTTATTTTTATACGCATTTTGAAGTATCGC
The DNA here is from genome assembly GCA_916701665.1 of Sebastiscus tertius. NCBI lineage: Eukaryota > Metazoa > Chordata > Actinopteri > Perciformes > Sebastidae > Sebastiscus > Sebastiscus tertius. The sequence continues at coordinate 51,501 of CAKAOH010005352.1, read as the reverse complement.
TTTAGAAAAGCTGTATGAAAACGGAGAAATTCGATAAAACTTTGCTTCCTCAAGGTGCTTTTTGCCTTTGTCGCATAAGAGTTGATACGCTAAATGGATTATGGAAACCCCTTTTTCCGAATATATTCTGACAGAGCGAACATTTAACTCACACGACTGACCAGCTGTTACCGCTGTCAGCGTCTTCCTGGATAAATATTTATGTCATCTTTTCTCTGAACAGCATGCAATTTGTTCGATACTAGCTGATATGGAAGAACAATTAAAACTTGCCCAATAGAGTGGTGCAGGAATGAGTCCTACAACCCGGAAATGAGTTTGCATTTTAGCTCTTCCGGTGCCCTCGTCTTGAAGTCGGATGTTTTTTTTTAATACAATTTTAACATTTTGTTCTACGATATAAAATACGCCCGCTCGGGAATTTTGAAGCCTTTATGTGTCTTAAAAACAACTCTACTCTTCTTGTACTCTGTTTACTGGCGGATTACAGCTATGCATAAAGCGTAGCTTATAGCACCAACTTCTAACGAGACTTCAGACTTTTCTATTCGCTTCAAAGCAGTTAATGGAAATGCACCTAGTTTGCATCTCTTTTTTGCGACATTTCAAAAGTTTGCTTTAAATTTGCTTGACAATTGAGTGGAAACACGACTATTGACTACATAACCTTCTACGCATGTCTGTCTGACCAACATGCACTCATATCTAAACTTGCCCTCACATGCCTTTTCTAAAATCCGCCGACTTGCTGACTAACCCTTTCTCACACAAATACAAACCCAAGCAGACACCTACTGTACTCTCGCCACAACTCTTACAGGAAGCCTAAGTGGCATGGTCACCCACCGGAGTCATCATCTGTCCGCCCTCCTTAAACTCTTCCAGGCATTATCTAGCAGACTGGCATTCCTCGCAGACTGTAGCGCTGACCACTGTGCCACAGCTCCACTATCAAGATGTGCTGCTGCTGCAGCTGCTTCCTCTCTGCTGCTGTCAGCACTGACAGCTTGGCACTGATATGACGGGTCAGATACACCTACTCTCACAACATCCTGTCTGTTAATGTCAGCAGGATCTGAGCTGAGCGTGGCCCACAAATTAATAAGAGACCCAGACAAATTACACAAAGTGAGGAGAGACCCAGACGAAATCAGATACGAGTTAATATTCCAATGTCCAGTGTTCTTTTCAGTAATTATAAGTTCTTTTAATTACTGGATATTGTATACGATATTGTATACAATAATGTCAAAAACACAAAGGATATTCCTTTGATTGTATCCAGAAATGGTTTTAAACAAAGGCTGCCCGCAAAGGTTCCCAGTGGAGCCCAGGATCAGATCTTCTTTTTAGACTCTTTATGCTTCAAAAAAAGGTTTCTGGAGAAACATTAAAGGCGTCCTGGCTTTGGCATGGTATAAACAGTGTCATAGTTTCCTCTCTATAGCTGCATTTGAGTTTTCTTCTTCTAAAAAGAGAAGAGACAGCTATCCAGCATTTTCAAAATTGCAACACCCACTCTAAGCTAAAACAAAGTATGAAGCTTTCTTTAGGAACTTTTAATGAGGATGCTATTATAAACCAAATTCACTTTTTGGAACTTTTTTCTTCAACTGATTCATATAATTTAAGAGATCAAGTGCTGTTTGAGATAGAAACTAACCCTCGTTCCCATCGCACAGTATCATGACTGTTCTAAAATGTCACATCGTCCTCTAGAGTAAGTTCAAGGTCAAAGTCCTGGCCCGTTTGCAGCCTTTATCCCCCCTCGATCAGCCTGTGAACGCATCCCTCCACTGGCTGTGTTTTTGGCCGCTGCACCCCATCACTCTCTGTTAACAGCTCTCCCCACACCGTTAATTCTGGATGCCATTTGCAATGACTTCAGTGGACTGTCTTATCTCTGTGGCGCAAGTCAGGCTTGTCCAGTACCAGCTCTCCTTTCAGTTTACCATAACTGCACCTCTGTGAAAAACAAATTAAGCGCCATAGATCTCCCTTCTTGCCGTCTCCACAATGTCGGACTGTTTACCTCTTGCGATTCTGCCCACGGTGCCTTGTTGTGGCGCCCTTGCTTATACTGAACAGCATTATGCCTCATATACATATGCATGTGAACAGTAATGAGCACTATAGATGTGCATTGCATCAAAGTATGTTATAAACGCAAAACGCTCAGGCATGCTCATGACCTTGTAGTACAGCTGAGACTTTTATTTTCTCAACTTAAATTGGTTGAATACATATTTATGCTACCTATTGCTGCATAAAGTGAGGCTGTATTGGTAAGCTGCTTGGTACTCCCTTTATTCATCCCACAGTGATTGCCCTCCTAGTATTTGTTTGACTGGCCCCATCGCTGCTATCAGAGGGCACAGCCTGCGAAAGTCCAATAACTAAATTGCTGATGGGTATCAAGGGGGATCTGCTGTTTCCCCTTCCTTTGTCTTTATTTGCTCCCACGCCTTTTTTATCTTTCTAGTTTGCTTCCTAACTGTGCTAACAACCTAACAGCACCTCTGTCTGTCTGTAAGTGGCGAGGAGGAGACTTTCCCTTTGGGTTCCTCTTAGAAGAAGGTCCTCATTTATCTGTGGGAACTCACAAGTCCTATGATAAGAATCTGCTGGCCGGTACTTCTGTTAGGACTTCAGTTTCTCTGTTAATTATCGCTGGTCAGTAAAGCATGAATGAATAGTTTCTCTTCTGCCTCCGTCATGTTGTAACTGGACACAGACTATAGTAGACATCTCTTATTTTATACCACCTCTAATGTATTTCCCCTCTCTGTCACTTCTTTCTTTCTTTTTTTTTCTGTACTCGTCTTGCAGGGCTCCAACGGCTTCCCTGGATTCCCTGGGGCCAACGGCGAGAAGGGAGCAAGGGTGAGGCACAAAATACATCTCTCTCTCTCTCTCTCTCCATGTACACTTGGTCACTGTGGGGTTTCTGTGTAACAGATGGATCAAGAGTATAGATAGTGTAGAATACTGAAACACGGGATGGTCAGTGTGTCTTAGACCAGTAAGGCTGGCAGTCCAAGACGTACAACATGTAACTATGATGTTGCTGATTTGTTTCTGACTGATAAATAAATATATGTATCATTATGTTTCAAATTAAAATTGACTTAGTTCTTCGTCTGGACTGCAAAATAACTTGTGTGCTCAGTTTGCACGTGATTATACACAGTTAACGTCAGATCAAGTCAATTTAATTTATATAACCCAAAGCCAAAAATCCCATATTTGCCTCAAGGGACTTTACAATCTGTACAACATACAACATCCTCTATCCTTAGACAAAAGAAAAAATCCCCCAAAAAACCCATTAACCTTTTAAACTCTACAATAGAAATGATCCACCAGTGCCTACATTGGTAATTTTGCTTATTATGATGTCAGTTCTTGGAGTATCTTTAAAAAATAAATATCCCTAAAATCTGTATAATCTAAGCTAAAAGGTTATAGAAGTCAATAAACCATAATAATTGACAAAAGTATTGAAATTGTGTCATAAATTAATTCATTGTTTTTTTTTTATAAAATGTAACTACATGAACTCACAAAACGTATTGATCCAAAAGCTTTCTAAATGTAGAAACACTTACTCCATAAGTTATTTGATCTGTGCACATATACAATACATCCTCACCACGATTCCACGTCAGCTCATGTCCGTACGGCCGTCCTTGCGGAAAGTATAACTGAAGCTTAGGACAGAAGCCTTACTGCAGCTTTCTGCTGCAAAAAGAATGAATGCTCTAGCTATTATGTTTTTTTCAAATTTAAAATAGATTTAAACAGGATCATGCAAACAACGATCGCCCATGAGAGCTCCGTTTTTAAAGGGTTAAAGCAAGAGAGAAGAGACCCCGATTCCGGGACAGACAGAAAAGTAATAGATGTTGTGTGTACAGAATAACAGATCAAGAACCAAGTGTGTCAGCATATAAGTTTGTTAATGAATCCCTAAAATGTGGATGTAGAATGTGTATTTCACTGTTTTTATAACCCAACTATGTACGAACTGCGCTACAAAGTAGGTAAACATCCCAACTCGTGAATAATGTGACTTTATATTCCCAAACCACTGGCATTATTATGCTGCTCACAGCCTCCAATCTTTTTGGAAGTCTTTCCACAAGGTTTTAGAACCTGGCTTCAGGCGTTTGCTTCCATTCAGCCATAAGAGTGTTAGCGAGGTCAGCTACTGATATTAGGCGATAAGGCCAGACGTTTCCAGTTCATCCCAAAGGTGCTGGGTGGGTTTGAGGTCACGGTTCTGTGCAGAGCAGTCGACATCCAACTCTGAAAACCATCTCTTTGTGAACTTCACTTTGTCATGTTGGAACAGGGAATGACCCTCCCAGAACGTTTGTCACAAAGTTGGAAGCACACAGTTGCCTGAAATATCGATGTATGCTGTAGCATTAAGACTTCCCTTGATTGGGACTAAGGAGCCGAGCCAAAACCGAGACAATCAGCCCCAGACAAAAAGTAGTGAGAGAGCAGGGGTGTCCACATACTTTTGGTCTTGTAGTGTAATCAGGACTTATCACTCGACTCGAGGGATGACCGCCTACTGTATTCAGCTATGTAAGCGTAGAGCGGTCCAGTTGAAAAGCGTCACAGATGGAGGGGTTGCAGAATGGTGGGTAGGGTTATTATTGAAGAGACAAGCTCGTCTGTGCTCTCAGACAGACATTGAGAGGCAGACACCGATGGCCCCGGCGTGCTACAACTGACAGGTAGTTCAAGCTGTCAAGTGCCTGTGGGTAACCACTTACCGCAGCGGTTTGATTATTTATTTTTGTCCAAAAAGATGCTCCGATGGTTCCGTTCCATCCCTCGCTCCAATCCCCTCAGCATTTGTGTCCGTCTGATGTTCGAGTGTATTTGTAGTTGATTTAGCTTAAACTTCTAAAAACAAAGAGATGAAAAAGCGCTTATATTCGCTGATGGTACAAGGAATGATTTTGTCCTAAATCAAAGCTTTTTGTTTTTCTTTCTCAGGGACTTGCCGGCAAAGCAGGCCCCAGAGGGCAACGTGGCCCAACGGTAGGCGATTCATCTGTCTGCCCAGTTAGCTCCAGCCCTCCCCATAAATGATTTATTGTGTTCAAATGAAACTCTCCTCTCTTGGTGTAGTTGTGTATGGGCTTTTGTTTTCCTGTCTTTTTGTGAGGGGATATGCACTCGGTGGGGAATTTTAGAGATGGGTAGGGGGAGGCGTTGATGACCTGCCCTTTATACAATAACTTTCTGTGTTTTGGTTTTTATTGTATTATGTATTCTAATATCAAACAAAATACTGAAAATGCTATATTTTTTTTTCCTCACGATCACTGTATTGTTTTATATTCTATGTGTGTAGGGTCCACGTGGTGGACGCGGTGCTAGAGGACCAACAGGAAAGCCAGGTGCAAAGGTGAGAGCTATTTAGAATTCATAATGGTGGGACCGATGATAATGAGTGTGTCTACGTGCTTAAGATTATATAGAGAAAGTACATGAAAGTGAACAGCATGAACAGATTGAGTCGTCTGAATGTAACATTTACCTGCTGCTGTACGTAAAAAAATAAACAAATGCTCACATAATGTAGAAATTCTTGGGTACCAACTCATGTAGAAGTACTGAATGATTGTACATGTGCAAACAGGCTTGCTATATAAACCTCAGTGCTTTGCAGGAATTTTATTCGCACTTCAGACTTTGACGTCTGTCTGTGCTTTTTTCTTTCTCCTCAGGGCACCTCAGGCAATGATGGACCAGGGGGTCCACCAGGAGAGAGGGTTAGTATCAGATATGGTCTTGATCAGTGCCTGAAGTTTTGTGCACTGAGTTAATGTCAGAAAAAGTTCACCAGGTGCATCGTACTTGAATCTTAACTCAAAGCTGCTATCTGTCAAATACAATAAAATAAAAAAGTTGTGTGTGCTCTATAGTAGCTGCTGATTACCAACTTCTAATTAGAAATGTATGATTAATTTACCAGAAGAAACACAATTCTGTGTACCGCTAAACTATGACATAAAATCGTAAACATTTATAATAAGAAAGATGGAGAATCATGGTAAGAAAGCTGGATTTGGTAACTAAACTCTAATTAACTCATTTGTGTCTAAAGACTATATTTGGTTTGATAAGGAAAATGCTAAAACATTTGTTCCGATTGGTCCAAAGTCTTGAAATTTGGTAGGACTGCCCCCCTCTTAGTCGATTAGTCAACTAATTGGTCGTTTTGGTCTTAGTCAACTACCATTTCTTTAGTCGAATAGTTATTTTTTATGCTTTTTTTCATGCTGAACAACTTATTTCCAGAAACTTATGAGCACATCTCTGGTAAACACGATATTTAAAGTGGTGCTTTGTGTGATTCTTTGTGGAGAAACTCAGTTTCACAGATCTGTCGATTAAATCAACTAATCCTCGAGTTATTTGACAAAGTCGTATTAATGTTAGCCGACTATGAATTTAATTTGCTCAAGGACAGCCCTAAATTTTGGTATGGACTTACTTTGGACAAGTATCTAACAGTACAAAATCTAAAATTTTTAAGATCATATGAAAAATCACACTTTTATAGTCAAAGTCGGGATTTTTGTAAAATGAGGAAAAACGCTAACATTGTGTTTATTAAATGTTTTCCATAGGAAATATATATTTTTTTACACTGCATGTGTGTGCATGTCTTTGATATTCAACTTGATATGAGTTCATAGATACCAAATACCAAATAAAAAAATTCAGTTGCGGGCAGGAATGGGTTAAATGCCAATAAGCATTGAAAGTTGTTTTGTGTGTGTCATCCATTCTTGTCTCCACTCACACTCATTGATTTTCTTTTCATTTAAGGGACCACAAGGACCACAGGGACCCGTCGGTTTCCCCGGACCTAAAGGACCCAATGTAAGTAGCTGCTGTCAAACTGTCTCAAAGTTAGCAACAACTAGTCACTGTTGACGCTTTTCATATTAGCTTTTCAAATATTAATACCCACTCACGACCTGATGTCTTGATTTTTATGAACTGTCTACCTGTTCACCCCCAGGGCCCGCCAGGAAAAGATGGTCTGCCCGGTCATCCCGGACAGAGAGGAGAGACGGTGAGTGGGCAGTTTCGTCCATGAATGCATTGAGTCGTGCCATTTGACCCTGAGCAACATGCATCAGCGCCCACTCGCTCCCCACTCGGTCCCTCAGATAGGTTGTACAAAAAAAATGAAGCAAGGAAGAGGATAGCTGAGAGAGAGCATACAAATGGTGTTCTTAGGGCGAAAGTAAAGCACCAGTAATAGGAAATGGATTATACACAACTGAGCTCATTCAGAACATCATGACAACTGTTGATGGTCACTATTCAACAAAGAGTATTTGATCACTGATCATGACACCGTAAATACAGTTCTATACTATCTAATTAGTTTTAGATGCCATATTAGTAAATATAGTAACATACACATTTTTTATGCAACACTGTCTTAAATTTCTTTTCCAAAACTTACTGCATTCAGAGAACAAGCTATATTACCATATTTTGTAGTATTTTATTTCAATGACAATAAAGTTGGAGTGAACATAATTGAGCTAAGCTGAATTTAGCTGAGTTAAGTGATGCACTACATGTTTAGTGTGCTTTTATAAGAACTTGTTTACAAGCATTTCCACCTAGTTTATTATTCATCCCTAAAATTAAATATTAGCCAGTAGGATGAGAATACTATACTGCACAAATTGACTTGTTTGTTCATAAGGTAAATCGTTTGTTATTTTCTGGAGTGTAATTTTCTTGATGACACTAGTCCACGACACTTTACTTCAGTATTTATACATTTATTGCATTTCATTTCAGAAGGAACTACTTTACTTTTTACTCAATTACCATTATTTGAGAGCTTTAGTCATTAGTTATTCTGCACAAAATGAGTTGTAATGATTTTTTGCAGTAGACAATCAGAAGAATACAGATTGCTCTGTGTAACTTAAATCGTTACTACGTTTAAAATGGAAAATCAAAATCTGTTTATTAGTCACCAACGCAGTGTGTACACAAATGTTTGCCGTCAGCATGTAGACACATTTCCAACTTACACTGACACAGAGCTCATATTGATTTTCTTTATGGCTCCAGACCCTTTTACATACTGTGCAGCACAAATGTAGACAGTACATACTATATAACCCTGCATGTGTACAGTCAACATTCTCTGTTTTCCCCTTCAGGGCTTCCAAGGAAAGACGGGACCTCCAGGACCTGGAGGGGTGGTTGGACCACAGGTACAGTAAACCGCTACAGTTAGCGTCCACCTCCTCACTTCTTCTCTGTCTCGTTGTTGTTGTTGTTGTTGTAGAATTATGAGACACTGAAATGTATAAAAATATGTATCTGTAACAACAGCTGAACCCTGAAAAACAATATCCATATGCAGAGGATGTTATCAGGATGCATTGTAAAGAATTTTGGACGCCTTCAGTGAGATCTCTTGTCTTTTGAAAGTAATGAAGCGTAGGCTGAAAATGAATTATTCCATCTCATTAAGACTTCCATTTACTACAGAAAGAAAATACAAATTTTGCAAAGAAATATGATTCGTTTGCTAGTACCAGTTGAGAGATATCATAAACGTCTTAGGTATTACTGTATCTCCTCTAGGATACAGGTGAAGACACATGTTAATAGCACATTGACCTTAACATGTCTCTGTTGTCCCTGACAGGGCCCAACTGGAGAGGTAGGACCCAGCGGAGAGCGAGGACACCCAGGCTCCCCGGGTCCACCTGGTGAGCAAGGTCTACCTGGATCTGCTGGAAAAGAGGGTGGAAAGGTAAATGAGCATGTATTTTTAATTAAGTCCACCAGTCATAAGTAGTAACATGTATTGTGCCAAGTATAGTTGTATGTTAGAGGACCGCTCTGGAAATAACTTCCTGGTTTCTTTGTTTTTGTCTGTGGAGGTTATTTGTTGTGTACTTATTTGTTCTTCTTTATTCCTACACTGAAACTACCCATTACATTTTAATGTAACTGATTTATTCTAATACTAGTTATGGGAAAAACAAAGTGTAATAAAAACTACTTGCCAAATTGCCATTGCCATTATCTTGTTGCAGATCAAACTGCATTAACATCTGAAGTCACACAAGGTTCTTTAGGGATGTAGAACTGTGTATTTGTGTTTATTGAGATGTAATCTTTGAATAGGAACTTGTTTTTAAAACACCCTTGTGCACCCTTATTGTTAAAACATCCCTCTGTTGGTTGTTTGTTAAAAATTGGCACATCTTTTCTTTATCCTTCTTATTCACTTGCTGTTGTTCCCACATAATAAGGTATAATTTCAGCATTTATCAAGCAGATCAATCACTTTAATTGTTTTCCTATATCTGTCCTCTGCTCATTGTTTTCACCTAAAGCACTTCTGCTTAATGATTACCTGACGGTATATCAGATGTCAGTGAAGTGGATGCTGTTTTTTCTCCCTCTGTAGGGTGATCCAGGTTCTCAGGGTCCTGGTGGCAAGGCAGGACCTGCCGGCCTGAGGGGCTTCCAGGGTGCGAGAGGTCTTCCAGGGGGCATGGTAACGAACACACGCACACTCACGCAAACATACACGTATGAACATAGAAGTGTGCCATCCCACATTGCGAGAACACACCCGGTTGAATCTAGCTCCAAACTCCAATTACCAGGCTAACTACCCGCTGTTAAACCAAATGTCAGGCTTGGCAGTGGACCTGGCTGAAAGGTGCAGAACTGGCTCACATAGAAGTGATAGAGACGACTGAGCCAGACACAATATTGATGAATTTTTATCATTGTTAATCTCTGAACGGTTGAAGTAGGTTGTAGTCTGTTGTGAATGTGGCTTTGGCAAAGCGTTAAAGCATAAAATGTCTGTTATTAGTTGGAGCATTTTAGAGGCATTTTAAAGCAGCAGTAGGTAGAATTGGAGCGTATATGATTAAAAAGTATATTTTTATAAAACGGTCACTATATCCTGACAGTAGTGCATGAGCAAGTAACCTGAAAAAAACATGTGCCTTGCAAACTCCGATCAAACGGTCAAACTAGGCAGCGCTGATCAAACATGAATCAATATTCTGTTACTGTAATGCATATTTCTCGCATAAAATGTTTTCAGAAACATCTTGTAGTGTACTGTTTAGCTGTAAAATGAGAAAGTTGGCAGCCATGTTGAGATCAGTTGAGGAAATACCAAGCACCGCCCACCAGCCAGAGCAAACTTTCTCATTTTACAGCTAAACAGTACACTACAAGATATTTCTGAAAACATTTTACGCAAGAAACGGGCATTACAGTAACAGAATATGGATTCATATTTGATCAGCGCTGCCTGGTTTGATCAGGGTTCACAATTGATTGACAGCTGTCTCCATTAAATGAACAGCCAATAAGATCGCTCTCTCTCTGAAATGACCTGTGATTGGCCAAAGTTTATCATCACGGGCTAGATTTTTTTTAAAGCCTGAAAACAGAGCCATGAGGAGGTGCAGAAATCTAGTTATCTCTCAGAGCACTTGAATAACAATATGCTGAAAGGTTATTATGGAATGTTTTGCCCAATGATGCCAAAAATATACTGTCTACTGCCACTTTAATTCCACATTTAGAGCCGTGCTAGTTGCAGATCCTTCTCTTTAAGGAATTCCTGATTAGTTTTCGATCGAAGAATGAGTCAAACCCACGACTTTGTGAGTGCATCACGTCAACCCTATAGCCTGCCGAGTAACCCCAAATTAATTCTCAAAAAGAAGTGGGTGTGGGTGAGATAAAGTTCAAGGTGAGGGCGGACGGCTGTTAGAGGCTCAGCTTGAGAGACTGAGGCTGAAGCTCATTTCAAGGCTGACCATTAAGAGAGCACACGACAGCACAGCCCAGACTTATTACCACCGTTATGTTTGTCCCATGTGTGCAGAGGGATGGCTTTTTCTTCATAAGGGCAGCGCACACACAGTCTACACAAGCAAATAGAGCCTCCCACTCTCTTCAAGTCCAATCACACACAGACTAAAACATACATAAACATGGTTACACCTGTTGTATGAGCGTAAAAAAAAGTGAATCTAATTCTGTTTGCTGAGAGAGCGCAGGTGCAAACACACGCATGCAAGCGCACACAGAAGTTTATACCTATCCAAAAAAAAAAAAAAAGATTGATACACACACATACACACACACTCTTCATCCCATCTCTCACTCTTGAGGAAAGGCACCGTAGCAATATACGAGCCAATAAATAACTTTTTGTGTGTCTGGCAAAGAAAGATCCTTCCAGTCTTCTAATGCACCGTGGTGAAATGTGGAACCCGGGGAGGTGGAGACTGAGAGCCTGCTTGGCAGCGTCTGCACCCCCCTGGCTCTGTCGGAGCCTGTAAATTAGTTATTATAATGAAAGTCTTTACTGCCTCTGGTGAATTGTGTTTTCCATATGCAATCTCAGCCTCCTGGTGCTATTATTCAGCAGCACAGGCAGGCGTTGCCATTCAAGGGCCGGGATCTCGAGTAGATGACAGGAGTCCAGAGATGGATGGACTGTGTTTGAACTTCAGAACCTTGTCATTCCTCTCTCTTTTTCATTACCTTTGAAGCTCATTTAATGACGCCGTTTGCATTGATATATGCTATATAAATATATTTAATATGCCTACAGATTAGGCTATATCATAATTTATTAAGTAATAGCCAATTTTTTCTCTGGCAGAGTTGAACTGCAGCCTATGTAAATGTTATTAAATCTTGGTATTTCATTAATAAGGATTTCAGTGTCACAAAATTATTACCAGGCTCATTAACAGAATGCACCCAGGAAACGCATCTGGTTGCTTAAAGGGTCGATTCACCCAATCCCCCTCCACCCCCCAAAAAAAAAGTTTATAAACACAAGATTTAAAGCTGAATTAGGCGAGATTGGAGCAAATATGATTTAAAGAAGTTATTTTTATACAACGGTCGCTATATCGTGACAGAATTACATGAAACAGGTAACCTGAAAAAGATCATGTGCCTCTGTGTCCTCCGGTGCTCCTAACGGCATCTGGAAGATTTCACATATCAGAGGAAAACAAGCATTAAGAGCTGACCTGAGGTCTGCTATCCAGCTGCCGTCTATGAGAGCCGGCTGTTAATCACTCGCGAACCCCGACCAAACGGCCAAACTAGGCAGCGCTGATCAAATATGAATCAATATGATGTTAAGTTAATGCCTATTTCTCGCCTCAGATGTTTTCAGAATCATCTTGTAGTGCACGGTTTAGCTGTAAAATGAGAACATTTTTGACGCCGTCACCATCGTGAAATCTGGTGAAGGAACGCCAAGTTCCGGTCACATTAATATATAACAAATAACCACAGTGCAAATAAGTAAATACAAAATGCTGAGATGTGGGATCTATTAAGTGTGTTAAATATAAATGCCAGAATGGTATAAATAAGAAATGAATAAGAATATGTCCTGAATGTACTGTATAAATGTAGTATTAATTAATTAATTCTAAATAAATCTGTGCTGTTGGATATTTTAAATTGAATTGTTTTATCACTATGAGCACCATAGACAATTCCCATGACAGCAGAAATGTCCTGGACTCATATTGCAAAACCTGGACAAATAAAACCAAAGTTATCTGCAAGACTAAGAAGTGAAGTGTATTTTGGGTGAACTGACCCTTTAATGACCTGCCGCCTCAGTAAATTGGGAGCTAATAACATGGGGATTGTGAGCGCAAAGTCAAAGAAAGCTCATCGTCTATTTGCCCTTTGCTTTCACATACCTAAATCTGGAAGGAATACTGTAGAAAATCTTTCTTGAGTCAGAACAAGAAACTTTTATCAACTGTCAACTACTGTAATTACTATAACTACTAGGAAGATTACTTCTCTTTTTAATACTATATATAGTTCATAAATTGCTATTTACTGTCTGCCTTTCTAGATCTAAGCCCTCCACATGCACAGGCATACACATTTCTACACACTCACGGTAACATTTAAAGGCCCATTTGACAGCTGTGATTACTGCTCTTTGAATGGCATTGAGCGGCCGCCCGCAGTGAACGAGCTCTAACCCTCTCCTGTCCTCTGCTTTCAGGGTCCAGCTGGCTTAAAGGGAGGAGAAGGGCCTCAGGGTCCCCCCGGCCCCATCGTAAGTAGCCCGTTACTATGGTTACCTCATCTCTCCTGCCACTGAGATTACAGTGAAAAGTGACTTGTGCTTTTGGAGAATGGAGTTGCACATGCTGTGCGCAGCTCCGCTCTCCACTCATTCAGCAGCAGCCGCTCTGTACGCTGCAGTGTAGTGGGTGGTAGAGTAGTGCAGGGTGGCATGATTGAAATCAATACCATAATACTTAAAAAGAGGTTGTTCAAAATGAATTGACACTATGATACTAAGAGGAGACACTATAGGTGAATAGGGTTAAAACATTTATCTACTAAATATCACCATGGAACTTCCTCAGTAGATTACTTATATTAAGACAAGTACTTTTTGTATTACAAGTTTTCTGAAAATGTTATGTTTAAAAATGAAAATTAGGCTTTATTAAATATGTTCTAATTTGCATAAATTTCCAGAACAGAAATCTGAACATTGGATAAAGCCACATCCTGAATTCTTGTTTAATTTTGTTGACGTATTAGAGTCAAAGGTTTTTACTGAGGGAATTATGGATATCTCTATTGATCACTCCTTAAAACAGAAAATACTGTCAACAGCCATAAGAAAATCCATTTTTGCCATGTTTTTAGGAATAAAATGTTCTATAAATCTGGCTATAAATGATATATGAACAAACCCCCTCAGTAAAAACCTTCAGAATATAGATAGGAATGAAACTGGAAAGTTTATTGAATGTAAGTGCTACTGAAGTGAAGATTTCTGGCTCAAGAGTATGAGAACAAACTCATTTTGAGAAAAAGGCCTTCCATACATTTTTAACACACTACATGTGACTATGGTAAAAAAAAAAAA
>CAKAOH010005352.1:0-28828 GCA_916701665.1 Sebastiscus tertius | reverse complement strand
GGGGGGGGAGTTGAGACTCTGAACGGGGAAGCTGTCTCTTTGTGAGCTCAGATTTTTTTTTTGCAGAACTCCCATTGGTTCCTGTATTCAAACAGGAGAGAGAGAGAAAGGAGAGAGAAAAAAGGGGTTTTTGGGGGGAAGGAATGCGGAAACTGGGGGAAGTGAACAGATCAGGTAAATACTTTTGTGCAGAAATGGGATGTGTTTGAGGCGTGGTCTTTGTTCCTGAACCTAGTTATAAAAGGAAACTAAAATTAAAACCCATATCCACCCATTACCGCGGGGCTTCATGCTCATGATTACATAAATACTTGACATCGATGGACCATTTCACTAATCGTGAGACGCAAGATACGCAGACCAAGCTTCGTATTTTGGTGATGGTAACTGCCTCAGGCTTTCCTCCATGTTCCTCCGTTGTTTTGGCAGTTACATCCAATTCCATCAATCAAAGTGTGGAGAGAGGTGTCCATGCGTTACATGGTACAATGAATGACAAATGATGCAGCCTTTAAGTCCAAACACTCTACAGGCTCTCTGTGGAGCTGTGGGGGCAGTCACATTCACGACTCTTTATTTTTTTTGGGGGGTTAAAGTTTCTCCACCTTGTCTCCGACTCCTCGGTTCAAAGCTGTGCTCACGCTTACCTGTAATCACCTAACATTTCCCTCTAAACTGCTCTGCATTCAGCACCAGCGCCTTAGGCTGCCTGCATGTCCCAGGGCTCAGCGAGAGCTCCACAAGCACTTTCAAGTGCTGACATGCGTTTGAACTGAAAACTCCCAGTTTGTCAGCACTTCGCTCCTTCCCTGTAGTCTCCCCTTTCCATCCTCTGTAGCCCCGTGCACCTCTGACTTCACAGATGAAGTCAGCATCTTTCACATACACTGTTTACCATAACCCTGTGGCTATACTGCACTGTATCCTGCAGTCTCTGATCAGGAGCTTTGGTAATCTGGTTGCTGTTTCCCCCAGGTAGCCCAGCAGCCCAGTGGCTAGAACTGTTGCCTCACCCTTGTCCTTTTTTGTCTTTAGTGCTCAAATTGCTCAAATAGGTTGATTCTAACCTCTCAATGACCTGTTAGTGCAAATGTCTGGTTATGCGTTAGCTCAATTAAGACTGCTGACCTGTCCAGGGTGCATGCTGGGAAAAAGCTTCAGCCCCCTCATGACCCCGAGTGGGTGTAGAGAATTGATGGATGAATGAAATTGCCATAAAATGACCTTCAGAAAAGGCATTAAGGTAAACTGTCTGTCCTAATCTGTGTTTGAATACGAGCATCGACCCACCATCCACCGTGTGAGCTTGGATATAGTCCATAACCTTGAAAAGGATTAAGAGGGCAAAGGAATCCCACTAGAGAAATCCCACAGTGTTTGTGAACTTGCATTTGCCGAAGCTTCGGCTAATGGGGGATCAGAATAAATATGTTTAGATTTAATGAGCTTTTGACCTCCCACAGGGCAGTGATGGTGAGTCTGGACCGAGAGGACAGCAGGGCATGTTTGGCCAGAAAGGAGACGAGGGAGCCAGAGGATTCCCCGGTCTGCCAGGACCCATCGGACTGCAGGTAAATCTACATCTTTTATACACATGTCGATTCCCTCTCTGAACACATGACAACCAGATCACATTGAACGCAGCTCAGCACATCGCTCTCCCCTCTGTGAGAGCCAGCCAGAGCAGCAGAATGAGTCCCTCCACACCCCTTAAACCGACAACACCTCACCTCTCCTTACATCATTTACATTACATCAAAACAGAGCATAATTTATTAATGCAGTCTCGCCTCCTAATAACACTTTGTGTCGCTCCTGGGCAAATAATGCTCTTTTTCCCCTCAAGGATAGCACAGACAGCGCTCAAAATCCATCACCGTTGCTAACATTTTTACATTTGGCATTTTGCCGCGCCGTTAATGGTGGATGGGGAGACTGCCGTTGGTTTTCCACTCAGACTACATCACATTATCATGCAGTAAACCACTTCCTTGCAGTGCTCCCAGGCCCAAATAAGAGACCAGCTACGGTGATAGCCTGTACTCAATCAGATATTTTAATCAATGCATAGTACAAATTCATTTATCTTTTGTAAATATGTCTCATAATAGATTGCAAGACACATACAATATTCATTTCCTGGAGGATTTAGAGAGAAAGAGGCAGCAACTCTGCAGCGGATAGGCAGTTGCCACGCTTTTGATATTAGGATGGACACATTTGCTTCGTCGGGTATAAAACCTGTGACCCTACAAATAGTCTGTCTAGCCACCAGTACACCCTGCCTAACACAAACACAGGCTATGCATATTAAATGTTGTGCGGAAAAGTGATATTTGAGGGCTTTTATCAATAAATGACCCGCAGTTTTATTTTCCACTTCAACACACATTGATCTGCGGCTATTTATCTTATTTTTTAATGGTAGTAGTTCATTGATTTGTAGAAAGTGCCTTTCTCGCAATCATGCACAGTATTACATTAAAATGAGACTACCAAAATGTGACTTTTGAGAGAAGAAATAACCCATTCTTACTCTTGCAAATTGCAAAAAATAAAAACAATAACCAATCAAATACACCATTCCTTAATTCAATACACTCGGGGGGGGTTTGCAGATTCAACCTCACTTAGTGTGGCGTAACCAATAGCGTGTTGTGGCTAATGTTAAATCAGCAGTAGGCAAGATTGAAGCAAATATGATTAAAAAAAGTTATTTTTATAAAACGTCACTATATCCTGACAGTAGTGCATGAGATAGTTAATCTGAAAAACATCATGTGACTCTGAGTCCTCTGGTGCTCCTAATAGCATCTGCAAGATTTCACAGACCGGAGGAAAACAACCAATCAGCTGTCAATCACTCGTGAACTCTGATTAAACAGTCAAACTGGGCAGCGCTGATCAAATATGAATCAATATTCTGTTACTATAATGCCTATTTGTCAAATAAAATGTTTTCAGAAACATCTTGTAGACCCGGTAGCCATGTTGAGATCAGTTGAGGAAATACCAAGCACCGCCCACCAGTCGGAGCAAACTTTCTAATTTTACAGTTAAACAGTACACTACAAGATGTTTCTGAAAATATTTGAGGTGAGAAATAGGCATTACAGTAACAGAATATTGATTCATATTTGATCAGCGCTGCCTAGTTTGACAGTTTGATTGGAGTTTGCGAGTGATTGACAGCTGCCTCCGTTGAATGAACAGCCAATAGGAACGCTCTCTCTCTCTAAAATTACCTGTGATTGGCCAAAGTCTTACGTCACAGTCTAGATTTTTTTTAAAGCATATTCAATTACAATATGCTGAAATGTTATTTTGGAATTTTTGCCCAATGATGCCAAAAACTTTCTGCCTACCTCTGCTTTAACTAATATCAACAAACGTTATGTACATATTGCTGTGTAACTGCCATTGCTGAGTCATTTCACTGACTTGAGCACTATTTTTTTCTGGTGCAGCTGTTATAAGATAATAATAAATGATAGAACATAGTGTAACTGTCTCTTGTGCCTACACTTTTTGCCGTTCAGCAAAAGTTACATAGCCTCACTTTAGGAAACTAACTGAACAGTATAGTCTGTGTTTCCTTTTAAATTATCCCAAACGGATGTAATTCTGAGATTAAGACTAAGCTTTACGTGACTACTGCCCCGCTCTATTTCACTCTGTTCGGCTCCCTTTTCCTCAAAACTGCAACAGAGTGAAAGAAGAGCATCGGCTCATTTGAGCCAATGGGCAGAAGTTGAAGGAACTTGCTTTGGTGGCAATGAATAAAGAAACAGCACATTTTAGAATATCTAAAAGTCAATTATCCAAGGACTCACTGAGGATGAAATTAGAGCCAAGGCCTGCTGGTCAATAGGGCCAGATAACGTTGTTATTAAGTGCAATTGGCTTCTAATTGGGCATAATGCACTCCATCTCCACTCTTTTAATTATGTTTGGCTAAGCTGCCCTTCAATAGATGGCAGCAGCCGCTGCGAGCTCAGCTCTTCAATTCAATTATCTGTAGCATTAATGATTTTTGACTATGGGGAATGAATGGCTTCGCTTTGAAAGGCCTCCATCATTTAGGGCCGTGTTTGCCATGGAATATTGGAGTCCTGGCTCAGCAGATGAATTCTTCAGATCAAGAGGTTAAGATGAGGATGAAGAGGAGAGTAAATATCAGATTTGATGACGCCAGCGTGTCCTTATAGTTCAAGGCTAGGAAATGCCAAGTCATAAGTAAACATTTATTTATTATTTGCTCTGATATGTGAGGCAAAGAGTGTGTGTGTATTTATGTGGGTGTTCATTTTACTCACAGTACACCTCTTCTTTCCGGCCTTCTAATCCATTAGTACATTTACTTTACATTGATCAAGAGTCTGTCGTGTCAAAACATAATGCATGAAATAATTTGATGCTTTATTTATTTTTCCATTCTTTCCACCCTCATGCTTTATTACTGTGACTAAAGTCCCCGGTCACAATGTGTTATAAATTAGCCTTCTTCTGCCATTCCAGAGGTGCATTAAATCAAACAAAATGGACCGAAACTACACATACGTGATCTCAATGATCGATATCCGTGTCATTTCGGTTTCACGGTAACTTATCATTACTGCTGCTTTCCACCCACCTATTGATTATGCATGCTCCATCATCGGAGCTTAACTAACACAACAAATAATAACTGCAATTACGCAGATAGACAATGAGCTACAATAGCGAGTGAGAGCTCCTTCCCAAGTTGCATTCAAACTGTTTTAGTCAAACATGATTGAATCCCAAACCTGGATAATACGCACCGCCTGCACCGTCCCCCTTTGTTTCCACTTTCCTGTGGACATAGATGGATGGAGCTCCCACCCTGCAATTTACACAGGCTGATTATACCCAAGCCTCCCATACCCTTTAATTACAATAGGTGTCCTTTTTGACTAATTGTGTGTTTACACTCGGGGGTTCTTCTGCTTGTATTAATGCGTTCTCCATCACATCGCATCCTAAAGCTCACTATTCAATACACATCATCTGTAAGTACCTGTTAATGAGCAGCAGGAATGTATTTCTGCAGCCTCACACGACCCTTTTTCTTTGTTCTGAAGAATATTTGTCTTCTTCGCAGGGTTTGCCCGGCCCTCCTGGCGAGAAGGGAGAGAATGGAGACGTCGGACCGATGGTGAGTGCAGCTTCTTTCAGCGACTATGCTCTGTTGCAGCGATTCACATTGTTTCCACGTACAAGCCGGAGAGGTGGGAAATTGTGCTGATTGTTCTGAAGTTTTGGCTCGTGGCTGAGTTTGGCAACTCCTCCAGCCACTTGGCAGATTGTGTGAAGTCTGTGGAAGATGTATTGACAGAAACATTTCTACCGGTGAAAACTTTGCATGCTCTGTTTCCGTGCAGTTGCTGTTTTTAGCTACTTAGATTTCTACATTTTTCAGTTCTGTTAGACTCTGATAGAAAATAGTCTCAATGTAGCACTATAGGGTGGTGAGTTCAGTTGAAAAAACAAGTATCATGTACAGATTTGGTTTGGAGGATGGACATTTCCCATGTGTTCAACGGTATTCTGTACTGCATTGTTTTGTTTTATATCACAGACAATTTACTTACTTCCCCCTGTAAACTTAGTTATATATAAAGTAGGGCTGTCAATCGATTAGAATATTAGAATAATATATAATCGCGATTAATCGCAAATTAATCGCACATTTTTGTCCGTTCAAAATGTGCCTTGAAGGGAGATTTGTCAAGTATTTAATACTCTTATCAACATGGGAGTGGACTAATATGCTTTCTTTATGCAAATGTATGGAGATATTGATTACTGGATATCAATTAACAATACAAAACAATGACAAATATTGTCCAGAAAGCCTCACAGGTACTGCATTTAGCATAAAAAATATGCTCAAATCATAACATGGCAAACTCAAGCCCAACAGACAACAACAGCTGTCAGTGTGTCAGTGTGCTGACTTGACTATGACTTGCCCCAAACTGCATGTGATTATCATAAAGTGGGCATGTCTGTAAAGGGGAGACTCGTGGGTACCCATAGAACCCATTTTCATTCACATATCTTGAGGTCAGAGGTCAAGGGACCCCTTTGAAAATAGCCATGCCAGTTTTTCATCGCCAAACTTTAGCGTAAGTTTGGAGCGTTATTTAACCTCCTTGCCGACAAGCTAGTATGACATTAATTGGTTGGTACCAATGGACTCCTTAGGTTTTCTAGTTTCATATGATGCCACTATCTTCACTCTACCTTTAGAACTGAGCCGCTATAACCTAAAAATCGCAAGTTGCATTAATGCATTACAGAAATTAGTGGCACCAAAATGAATTTGCATTAATGTGTTATTATCGCGCTTTGACAGCCCTAATATATTCATTTTGTTTTTTTGTAAATCCATCACATAATGTTTCTACATATTTACAATTGTTCTACTTATATTCCTTGTATACTTTTACTTAGTGAATAAAGTCTGATTCAAGTTCTGATACTCATTTAAAAGACAACAAAACACATTATACTGTAGCACCAAGTGATTCTTTCGGATTCATTTTTTACAGTGTATTATAGAGCATACATTTAGTTTCCCTTCTGCAACATAAAGAAAGCCATATTGGTACTACTGCTATACTGAATAGGGGTGTTGGGATATAGCCGTATTGACGATAACTGTGATATTAAAACATTTTAATATTGATATCATGTTAATAATACACATTTAATACTATTGTGTAAATAATGCAACGCTTCTTAAGTCAAGCTTTTGTGCAGTTATAGCTACAGACTCTCTCTTTACCTCTCTTCACTCGTATTTTGAGTGTAATTAATTTGACAAAAAAGACAAAATGCACAATAATGAAAATTAAAGATGAATTTGACTGATAGCATTATTATTATTATTGTTTAATTTAATACATTTTAATAAATAATATTACAATAATATTATCGTGTAGTGAAAATCTGATATTGTAATGGCCCTAATACTGAACATAACATGTATTTTTGCTGACAGGGTCCACCTGGTCCTCCTGGCCCCAGAGGTCCTCAGGGTCCCGGCGGAGCCAGTGTAAGTTTGATTGTTTTATTTCATACCCATAATTTAAAAAAAAAAAAGTTTTGTCATAAAAAAAGTACAGTTTTCTTGTATGATTCTTACTTTCTGTGGATAATCTCTAAGTGTCCTCATTATGATTCATTCACAGGGTGCTCAAGGTCCTCCCGGTGGTATCGGTGCAATGGGAGGCGTTGGTGAGAAGGTAAGAACTAACATGTCCAGATGATTGTGGAAACACTTATTAAGCACTTTTCAGCTCCTAAAAATACATTCCTTTCATTTCCTTTTGTACGTCTTGACTCAAAATAAGTCAATTCTTTGGATTGTTTCTCTTTGTGCTCCTGAAGGAAGCAGACATTTTTACCAGCATGTAGTGCATGAAAGAGTTTGTGTGTTTGACATCAAAAATAGAAGAAGCAAAACAAAAGTTACCCAGCTGATAACGCTATCTGGATTGTTTACTGCGAGTGTGATAATCCACGTTTTCACACATTAATCCACATTTTTCTCTGTGATATAACAGGGAGAAAACGGTGAAGCTGGCAACCCAGGATCATCTGGAGAGCCCGGTATCTCAGTAAGTACAATATCATGCTAAAAATACTCATGATCTCATTTCAGATAGCATTTTTTTATTTTCAAAAAACAAAGATAACTGTTCGTTTATAGATGTGCACACAGCACTTAGAATGCATGGCGGGTAGCACGACACACAATCCAGCGGTGTGCCCTTGTGTACATCCCATACAGTAATGTAATCGTGACTGTGAATAGAATATCTGTGAGCGGCTAATTAAGTTATGTTTATTATTTGACACTTCAGCTGTGGGGGCTGTTCTACCTCTCCAGTGTTTTACCTCCATATTACTGCTGCAGGCTGATGTGCAGCGATGCTAGCAACCTGAGGGCTTTTACAGCAGATAATTAGCTCAGCCAGATTTGGACACCTCCACTGTTGGAGGTGTCATTAATCTAACCTCCTGTAAGAGGCTGTTATTAGAGGCAAGAGTCGGAATATCCAGGGAGTTATTTTGTGTGACAAAAGCATCACGATAGAGTGCTCCAGGGATGACGCATTTTTGTAGGCCAACCAGGAAGTTAGCATCACCCTGGGTTCCCTCAACTAAAAGTCAATGTGATTTTTCCATTTGGTTTTGGATTATAGCATAAAATAAGCTCTGTGGTAAACACACGTTTATGACACTTGCACGTTTTGTTCAACAAGATAATCTTCACAAAATGAACACCACTTTTATGATTTTTGAAGTTTGAATGCAGTCGTCAGGAGTAAAAAGCTAACGTTTAAAGCTAACCCCTCCTCCTCCTCTCAGATACAGTTAACCCTGATTTAGATTTGATGTAATAAGCGACATGCTAGAAAACACGAGGGAAAAGGGCTCGGTGTCCAGAGGATTTTGTTTTTCTATTATTATTCTTTCTCATTGTCTTTCACTACCACCCTGTAGGTAGTAGGCTCTCTTTCTGCTTCGGCACACACTCCCTACACACTGTAGGAAAATCACTTAGTAAAAAAAAAAATATGTATTTTATAATAGGTAACTATAAGACCATCATTACGCTGTGCGTAATGAATGTACAGAGAAAAAAATCATGGGTATTTTTTGAGGAACAATTCATTTGTTAATGATATGTAGCTATTTCACTGTTGTTTTTCCCTGTCCTTATATTGTAATCATTGTATTTTGATTTTTTCGCTATAAACGAACTACACCATGGTCGCATGAACGCGAGTATACACAACGAGGCTGTAAAGGCGGACGAATCGCGTGATTGCGTTTAGTAGTCTCATTTAGCCACTTGTTAGCAACCGCCTTTTTTAAGACATATTAAGGCTTCAAAATTCATGACAGGGATATTTATTGATTCATTTTATGACGCAGAACAAAACGTTAAATTCTCTTAAGCGTGTGTTAAACACAGACCTTATTTAAGGCATCTAACTAAAAACCCCATTCAAAAAACCCATTGACTTCCAGACGAGGGAACCGGAAGTGCTAAAATGCTAACTAGGACTCATTCCTGTAGCACTCTATTGCTTGGAGTTTTTCCACAATAACATTTTGTTGCATAGTGTCAAAAATGTGCTTTATCATAACATTAATTTCCAGGACAATTTACATATGCATCAAGCCACATAATATGCATCAGCAACATCAGTTTCGTAATGCAGCATACTGTGGTTGCCTGCAGAAGTTGCCTCTGCTTTCTACTTTCCAGAGGTCTAAATCATGATAAAGTATTCACACATCAGAGCAGTGCCATTGAGCCAGGATAAGCATTGGTTGTGTGGACCAGAGTGGCCTCACCTTAGTTATAGGTATTGGACTGGTCGCTCTCCCCTAGTCTGAGTCCATCAGGCTGTATTGACGTATCCGCCTGCTGCCACATATCTGTTTACAGTGACAGATAGAGCCAGTGTTGCACGTCACATCGAGGTCAATTTCAAAGGTGCCATGCTGGCATCGACTAGAGAAGCTAGTGGGCCAACTAACGATTCTGGGCTCGTTGTAATCAGGCTCCGACTGCTGCTCTTAGTCAGAGCCAACACTTCAAGACGCAAGAGATACTGTAATGATAAGACTATTTAGTGTTATCATTCAGTGGATCAAAATATGAGTTTATAATGAAACTGTAGAGCAGATGATGTGAAAAATACACTTGAAAAGATTCATTTTGGTTTCTTTTTTTCATCTCTAAGAGCCATACTTTGAGTTCTTAGGGCCAGTTTGGTTTGTGTTTTGTTGCCAGTTGGAGTGACAGATTTAATAACACATGTCCCGTGCCTTATTTAGCACGCTATTGTCAAAGAAGTGTGAATGGCCTCTTAGTTGCTCTTCATGGTGACAAGCCTGTGATGTTTTTGCACAGGGCCCCAGAGGAGAGACTGGTGAGAAGGGAGAAACCGGCCCACCTGGAGCTGCTGGACCTGCCGGTGCCCGCGGACCCTCTGGAGATGACGGCCCCAAGGGCAACCCTGTATGTCACCTCCACTGTCACACACCCATACACACACAGCCATGACTGATGCATTATTAGAGCTGTCAGCTGCAGAATCACTGTGTCATATTTCTCAGTCGAGCTGTCTGCTGTCAGACATGTTGTTGACGCGATGTCAAATATCTGAGTCAAGCTCAGTCTCCTCAGTGTCTCGATCTGTCTGCAGGGTCCCGTCGGCTTCCCAGGAGACCCCGGTCCCCCCGGAGAGCCTGGTGCTGCCGTAAGTGCTACATTTATCCCACAATCAATCTTATGTTTAGGATGTTGTTCCATTCAGTGAGTAACAATAAATACCTTTTCTCACCCAGACGTTCTTGTTTTTCTCTTTTTAATGTGTCATTCTTGATTTTCCCATTTTGTGTAGGAGGATTTTGTTGTTTATTGTTTTTATTGTTTATACGTACTATTTCTTAAATGTGACTTTTAATATAGCCCTAACTGTGATGTGGAATAATATTGCAGTAGAGAATAAGAGCTGACTAATGTTGTCATTTGTTTTGTTTTAGGGTCTTGACGGCTTATCAGGTGACAAAGGAGACGATGGAGAGGCTGGACAACCTGTAAGTATCTCAAATTGTAAAAAATGTGCCAAGTACATAAATCAAAAAATATCCAGCCAGTCAGCCACTTAAGTTAATTTCCCATGTAAACAATCACGTGCAAGAATACAGCAAGGTGATGAAGGATGCAGTTTGAATTAGAAGCCCTTTTAGTATCTAGTGACTAAATTATGGGTTGTCTTTAACATTCAAAATATGGAAGATTTGTACAATAAGGGAAATGATGGAAATGAAACTTCTAGCAGTGCCATTTGAAATCATGTTGCAGTTTATTGTACATTTTATATTCAATTCTGTTGAAATACACTGTATCACGCTTATAGCAGAAGCAATTATAGCACCAATAAGGTGAAATATATATTAATATTATTACATCTCTATAAGGGCTAGGCAAAATATGATGTTATATATTGTCAAAACAATATAAATATGTCTATTGTATATCTTTTTTTATTGTGATATTTGTATTTTTCTCTATAATTTCACTTAAAACTGTTCATTTTGCACAAGTTCTTAAAATGTGAAAATACTCTACTTTTCATTTGTCAAGAATTTAATTCACATAGGAGTATATTTATATCTGTATTATTTCATATAAACTGTTATTGAATTACCAGAAAACATGCCATATTCTGATATATATCGTTATCAAGATATGAAATGACCTACAGTATATCCTGATGGAAGATTTTGAGTATATCGCCAGGCCCTACTCGCTATTCTGTGAAAATCTGAGATATCTCATTATGTATCAAAACTCTTCAGTTTATGTGAAGTGGAGTTAAGGGTTCTATCTGCTCTATTTTAGGGCCCTCCAGGTCCATCTGGTGAGGCTGGAGTACCCGGACCTCCGGGCAAAAGGGTGAGTACATTTCCAAAATGATGCATGAGACGATACTTCTGCTAGGCTCCAGAGATGCTCTCTATTTTTAGATTTACAACGCTCTTACATGCTTGCAAGCTATTATTACTCGCTGTAGGGTGATACACATTTATGATCGCGTTCTACTGTATGTTTGGATTTTTAAATTAGTTTGACAGGAAATTATGCCCATTAGTTAAACGAAGTGTCTGGAATAGCCAGTAATTGCAGACAGAGATCATCCTGTAAGAGAATATTGACATATTGCGAGTTTGACTGTGCAGTAATGTGAAAGCAGTAGGATGGCTGCTGCTGCTGCTGCTGCTACTAATGTCAGGAAATTAACTTGCCACTTTAATTTCTGGCACTCGGTGCCCTTTCTGTCACATCAGACTCAAGCTGACATTATTTAATTTCACTAGCGTGGCGTTTTTTTACGATGCATTCCATTTACTGTAATAATGTTTTACAGTTAGCAATAAAGCACTGCATTAATGTACTGTATGACAGGCTGGCAAAATACGGTAAGAGAGAATAGAAACCTGATATTTAGCAGAGATGATCCTTAGTGAAGGCTAATTTATCCTCCAGAGAGTAATCCGTATCAACCAGCCGTGCTGCCATCTCTGTACGTCGTACAGTATACAGTACAATTACAATACAGCTCTTGTATGTCATAAAAATATAGGTATGATAAACAGATTTTTTTTTTGTGCAGCACTGTGCATGTTTGAGGTAATTGTGCTTTACTTGAGTATTTCCATTTTATGCTACTTCCTACTTCTACACCACTACATTTCAGAAGGAAATATTGTACCCCATACCTTTATTTGACAGCTATAAGTACTTGTTACTTGTAAAATTTTTACATTTACAAAAGCAGTATAAACTTATATAACACACTACATTGATTGCTATAGATTAAACCAGTGGTTCCCAACGTGCAGTACTTTGTGACCGCTTACAAAAAAAACAATGTCAACAATTGTCAGCAGTTCCACCAAAGAACGATTTCCCTCCTAAACCGTTCGGATTAGGGATGTTCCTAATGACAAATTTCCCTAAACTTAGTTTAAACTTAGACTAGTTGACTGGTTGAAAAGTGAGAAAACACTCAGAAAACAGTCAAAATTGAGCACAATTTCATTTCTAAGGTTAAAAATTGTCCCCAATAATATCGCATATATTATAAGAGCCATTTGAAATCATTAATAATCACGTTTCAATAACCAAATTGTATTTCAAATGCAGCTGAAATGTGTAGCACTTTGCACTCCGCTCCAATCTGGACGTGATCATTTTGCGCCCCGGCATCGTGTATTCCGGCTCAATATATTCGATTGACTTTCAGAAGCATTTGCCTTCAACAAAGTTGAGTGGAAGGAAAAGTTTGGCTAGCACCAGCAGCCTGCTCTCCTTGCAGGTTAACATCCACATACCTGTGCTGAATGTTAATACGCATCTCTCCAGTCGGGTGGTTATGTGCCAATTTATTCTGACACAGCCGAGATACAACCTTATTTTCATTTTCTAGCAAATGAAAACACTGCCAAACCACGCTGGCTTTACAAGACGTCATCCTCGCCCCACTTTCCACCTAAAATAATAATTTTAATAATAAGTTTAACCGACTAGTATTTCTATTTCTGGTGCCGACTAGCGAGAGTAGCAAGGACTAGTCGACTAATCGCCCACATACCAAAGTCCAAAGTGGTAAAATCATCCAATATATCACGAAAAAAGCAGATACGTCCCAAAAAATGTGTTGGGGAACTTTGTTTTTTCTTCTGTCCTGCCCCATTAATAATCTCACAACCCCCTCCGATTCATGTTTTGACCCACTGGAGGGGGAGCGACCCCTATGTTAGCAACCACTGGACTAAACTACCTACTGTGCATTAGATGGATAACACTAGCTCCGCGTTAACCAACTGATACAACAAAATGATACTCATGCAATGATGCATCAGTATTAACCATGTAATTATATAATATTACATTACATCAGTCACAGGGGTCATTTTGCAGGAGAACAAGTACTTTTACTTTAAATGTTTTAAATACATTTTGCTGATAATACTTGTGTACTTTTGCATAAGTAGGATGGTGCATTTTTTACATTGCTGT
The DNA here is from genome assembly GCA_916701665.1 of Sebastiscus tertius. Lineage (NCBI taxonomy): Eukaryota > Metazoa > Chordata > Actinopteri > Perciformes > Sebastidae > Sebastiscus > Sebastiscus tertius. The sequence goes on along the minus strand of CAKAOH010005352.1, from coordinate 15,192 downwards.
ACTGATGCTTTTACTCAAGTAGAGGATCTGAGTATTTCCTCCACCCCTGTTAATAAGACATAAAGCCACGTGTTGAATTGATCGACACTGACATTTTCTTGACCTTGGAGACTTTCAAAATAAACAGAAACAGAATCAAAAATACTTTATTGATCCCGAGGGGGACATTAGGGAAGAAAACGAGCAGGAACAACTGCAAACAGGCTTCATGCATGGTCGGCTCATGAACACTATTACTAAAATATGATCAAAATATTGCCTGTTGTGGCTGAAACACATTGATTTCTCAAGCTCGTGGTAAGACGCTGTATAGTCCTGCACAGAAGATGATCATCGGGTACATGCAGTAGCGTTATCTGTGATAAAATTTCCAAATAGTATCTACTGGTGCATCATTGTGATGGTGGTGCATCACAAAAATGTTCTTTTGTTAAGCATCAGACGCTCTAGTTTGCTTGTTTTCCTGCAATTCTGTGGCTTGAATTAAAATGCAGCCTCGGACGATTGATCATAAATTTTAAAAAACGTTGGTATGGTGAGCCTTATTTAGACCCCCAATTTGTATTCCAAGGGATACTATCCAGGTGACAGAGGCTACAGAACATATTAATGGACTTTGCGATATGATTTTTCATCCTTCACCGAGGTAATTCGGGGTTAGTCTCTTTCCCAATATCTCTTCGAAATTGACTCAGGTTTGGTGCTCATTGATGCATGTGGCTGCTTGACTACATTAGCACACACACACGCAAGCACGGGTGCACACACACGCGCACATACGCACTTTCACTAATGCACATACACAGTCGCCAGGGCTCGTAACCTACATTGAAGACTGGTGGCTTTTGTTTGCTCTATTTGATTATGGTTTCTAATGGCAAATGACAGTCCACTTACAAGGTTTTGACCAGAGGCTGTTTGGTGAAAACGCTGTTGTGCTTTTAGCTCAGTATGTTTGGAATGTAGGGCAATTTGCTCGCACTTTTGTTGCCTGGACCTGCATAACTCTCTCTCTTTTAAAAGATTCAAGGTCAGGGCGTGCATCAGCCGTACAATTAGTATGTACACGGAACTACTGCCTGTCAGCAAATGTTGGGAGAATTTCTCTTGTGGAGAATAATTATCTGTTTTGTGTTCTTTTGAATAGGTTTATATAAAAGGTTTTCACACAATGGAGTATATAGTTATTAAGTTAGGTATTTAATAACAATGACATATTTGAATTGTATTCATGTACAAATTGCATTTTATTGTCTTTCTCCTCAGGGACCTGTTGGATCAGCAGGTCAGGAGGGCAGACAAGGAGAGAAGGGATCCAAGGTAAGTCGCCAACTGTCTTAAGTACAAATTATAATCAGCTATTGAAGTTTTATTCTCGCTGGGAGCAGGGTTGGATAATTATATGGAAGCAAAGAAAGGCCTAAATTTGAATCTTATAATGTGAAATGTTATCACTACTGAATATTTAATTTTGAAATTTAAACACCATTGAATTTATTTTGACAACCATCTATCTCAATTCATGTCTATATGTAACTCAATAGGAAATTACAGACCGTTAGAATAAAATCAAGTAAAATATTTTGATGCTATAAATTCATTTTATTTACATTTCAACATTAAGTATTCGGTAGTGGTGCAATTATTAATAAAAAAATAATTAGGTATTAAAGGGGATGTGTGGAGTTTTCTTGTAAACAAACAAAAGTTGCATCTGTCTGATGACAGATAATCCTCTGGGGACAACGGGCTGTATTTCTGGGGTTCGGGTGTAGCCAGCGGATCTCCGGGCCAAGACTTCCTTTTCCGTGCGCTGCTCAGTGTTGACAGTCCGATTAGGAACTTGACATGCGAGACTGGAGTTGGAGTTGAGAAACGATGTGTACGACCGGATTGTTTCACAAGTAGACAGTTTACAAACTAATTTCAAACAAATAAAAAGCTAAATCATCATCAGACGATAGCCGATGGGTTCCCAGATTGCGTTTCAACCAAAGCGTTCTGCTTCTTTTGCTCTCCAAACGGACTGTTTACCTGCGTTTAACCAGAGCCTGCTCGAACGTGATTGATCGATAATACTCGGACTACAAACGAAAACGCTTCCGATGCCAAAATCTTGTGCCGTTGCCTAGAGATTCTACATGATTACATTCAGTGGTACTCGCCAAATAAATAAAAATCCTTGAGGTTAAACAAGCGTGTCGAGCGCATTTCTTGCCTCATAAAACATTTGCAAATTAAGTATTTTAAATCCAGCATTGTTTACAACCATGTTTATCAGCTTGCAGTCTTCTTCTTCTCGACCTTTGCTGGTGCATTGCTGCATATCTTGGCGTGTTACCACCACTCATAGATGAGTGTAATAGTGTGACACCATTAGTAGGACTGTGTATCGTGTGCATGTGCGTCCTTGTGCATGAGATAAACAAAACGGGGACTCATCCATAGAAAAACAGCTCCATAGTGCCACTAGAGGTCTAAAACTCCTCAGGGAACCTTGAAGTTGCCATAAATGGCTGCCAGACTTTGCTGCCTAGAAGGCAGTCAAACAACATTGATTGAAATGTCTGTAATGATAGATGTCCAGCAGATGATATAAAGGCCAAAGTAACACAGATTTAACCCCTTTCCTGGTAAATATCCTGCTCAGGTGTACATTTGTGTTCACCTCAGATCAGGTTATGTTGTTAAAAATGGTGAATTCGTCTCACCGAAGAAGCAGCGGGGTTTCTCGAGGCAATCAGCGGATTTGATTGCTTTGTTAAAATCCATAACATGCTAGTGTTTGCACAGTTGAAGAGCATCAAACAGAGAACATCTTTGTACGCCTTAAAGAAATTGTTTGTCTCCAAATCAGTCGGTTCAAAGAAAAGCACAGACAGAAAAACCTGACAATCTCAGACGTAGCCTCACTCTTTCTTTTTGTTCGTTGTCGTCCTCCATCCATCACACAGACACGCACACATATACAAAGTGCACGTTCTGTCCACATTGAGGTAAAGGATTAGAGTTGATTTGACGGAGACAAGACAAAGCCTGCGTGTTGATGTTAGGGTGTCAAATCCAGGCCTAATTGGCTGTCAGAGCAATTTAATCCCCTCCTCCTATCACCCTAGTTGATATGACATCTCTGGAACTTCAATACATAAAAACCTCACCGTTCCTGCTCAGAGACAACAGACGAGATCTGGTAACATTTGATCTGTTGGGATGTTGCGAATCCACAAAATCTTTCCAATCTGACGTCTTTTTTTTTTTTTGTGGAAGGAAAACATTGCAAAATATCAAACAATGTGATGCTTTAATTATCAAGTTGAATCAAGATGTTGTTGTGAAGAGACATATTTGACTATACGCATCGCAAAGTAACAGCATTTAAGATGTCGTGTGGAGTTTTCGAGTACTAGTGTCATTGTGGAGCAATGTTTTTTAAGAGCGAGTGCTGCTTTTTTTGTTGCATCGGCTGCACAAGGACGTACTCATGTGAACAATTTCCAAATAAGCTTTTAAAGTGGGTTTTTTTGAGCAATAAAATGCATTCAATGTGTTTGTAGGACTCAAGGATACACACACTAAAAAAAAAAAAAAAAAAACGCCAAAGAATACTTTTAAGTGCCCAGACATTTATGAGCCCTAGATGATTATTAATTGTTATTTTGTGCTGATGTTTTACAGGGAGAAGCTGGAGCCGAGGGGCCTGTTGGCAAAACTGGACCTGTGGGACCTCAGGGGCCTGCTGGAAAGTCTGGTCCTGAGGGACTGCGTGGAATCCCTGGCCCTGTTGTGAGCACATTTTACATTTTTTTTCATGCCACAGGTTTCAAATTCATGTTTATGAAGCAGATTACATTGGAAATTAATGTTAGTTAAAGTGGCAATCCTTAGGAAATAGAATAGAAAAATTATATTTCTATGTACATAAGCTTCAAGTTTTCAGAATTGTGTGCATAGTTCCATTTTTTTGTGTAGACAATGGAGAAAAACTGTAATACAGCATTTATTTCAGGGAATGTCGCTACAGACACCCATTTCATAATACTGCAAATATATAAATATTGCAATACTTTCATCAGTTGGCCATAGGCTCAATCACCATTGTGTTACCTTATTTGGCGACAGCTAGTGACTTAACACACATTTATTTAAATGAAAATCTTTGAGATTGCCACATTAAACTGTTTAACTATTAATATCATGGATACTTTTTGAACATGTATTGCTTCTTAAAATACAGTTTAGTATATTTAATAAATTTAATTTAATCTAATATTTAGATTATTCTCATGTTATAGCCAAATACTGTAAATACTGTATTATTTTGTCTGTATTTTCAGGGTGAGCAAGGACTGCCTGGTGCTTCTGGTCAAGACGGCCCTCCTGGACCTTTGGTAAGACATCTTCTCCCACCTGCTCAGTAAAAATATAGTTGTTATTATTCAAAAAGTAAAAAAAATGTGCCGACTGCTGATACTGCAGCAGTGCCTGCCCACTCCTTGTTAAATAGGTATTAATTAGCATGTGTTTTATCCATGAAATGACATTGGTTATCTGGGGTTTTACGGTACAATATACCAGGTTTTGGTGTGATAACATTACAGTATTGTAGAGCTGCAGCGATTAATTGATTAGATCCACAGAAAATTAATCAGTTTATTATTAATTTTATAATTGAATTGTCATTATACAAGCAAAAATGCTAAACATTTGCTGGTTCCAGCTTCTTGAATGTGAGATTCTGATGTTTGTTTTTTTTGTCATACATGAAAGTAAGCTGAATGACTTTGGATGTTTTTGATTGTTGGTTCGACAAAACAGTAGATTTTTCCCTATTTTCTGACATTTTATGGACAAAACGAAATTGATTAATCGTGAAAACAATTTAGTTGCTCCTCTTAAGTATTGCTCACAGCAGTTGTTGCAGTACCGCTGCAGGATAAATGGAGTATAAACAGTCACCATCAATGCAGAAGATCTGCGATGGCTGTCACTGTAAAAATAATGTGTATTCATTTCACTGTCAGTCACGCTTCACAAACTGATTCTTTCCCTCCACAGGGACCTCCTGGACTTCCTGGTATGAAAGGTGACTCTGGATGGAAGGGAGAGAAGGTAAGACATTATTATGATGCTAATCTAAAATTGCTTTATTGTGTATTCCTCATATCTGCGTATGCGCTTTATCTGCAGCTTCCATAGTAAGTAAACATCTGGGCCTATTGGCTCTATCTCTTTGTTCGGTCTCTCCCAGCCGGTATGGATGAAGGAAGGCTTCTGCTCCGTGCTTTCACGCAGTGATTTAATGCAGTGGATGAATATGTATAAGTCCAATAATATCATGGCTGTAATGGTCATTGGTTAAATGCCAGCATGCAGTAGTCAGACGCAGACGACCAGCAGCAGGTGCTGAGACAGACCGCCATTGTTAAATATGACGACCACTATAAACACAGTAATTATTTATTGGCAGAAATAAGAGTAGTACTGCGGTCGTCCGGCCAGATACTGTGCATGAACTTGCAGGTGAATTTACATTTTGGTTTCACTTTGAAAAACTGCTTTAATTCTCTGCAGATGATGAATGAAAGGAAATTAAACTTTAGTAGATATGATGATGACTTAATGTCAAATGGATAAATCAGAATCCGTTTATTGGTCAGGTATGAGTACACATACCAGGAATTTGACTCCAGGTTTCTGTTGCTTTCATTGTACATATACAGAAATAGAAAAACAGATGCAAACAAAGCTGAACAAGAGTAAACATACACACTTAGCTATTGTGTACATACAAGTAAGTGAAAGAAGATAAATAAATATTAAAAAAAATCCAATACACCAGGGAACAACATACAATGTATGAGTCAGAATGTTTCTGTAAATTGTAAACAATAATACAACAGTGCAACGGTGCAGAGTTCAAATACACTGGAATAAATATTGAATGAGTAGTGGAACAGGTTATTCCGATGCTTTTGTCTCACTTTTTGTTCTTTGTTTTTCTTCTCTGCCTTCTCCAGGGTCATCCGGGTCTTATCGGTCTGATTGGACCTCCCGGTGAGCCCGGAGAGAAGGGAGACCGAGGATTGCCTGGACCTCAGGGTACTGCAGGAGGAAAGGGTGAAGCTGTAAGTGTCAGGCAGAGTGTGCTTTATTAAAATATACCCTCCATTGTCTCCACAGGAATGTGAATCTCATAAAGTCATAGCGCTGCATAAATGTATTTTTTTTTTTTTCTTTTTTGGAAGTGTGACTTTCTTCGACTTAGAGATTTTATTCCTACAAGACCACTATATAGTCATAGGGGAGGAAGTGAAGTTGCGACGATAAATCGATTAGTTGTTAGCTATTAAATTAATCACCAATTATTTTGATAATCGATTATGTTTGAGTGTTTTAAGAAAAAAAAAGGTAAAAATTCACTGATTTTCAGCTTCTTAAATATGAATATTTTCTGGTTTCTTTACTCCTATGACAGAATATCATAGAATATAATTGATTATCTTTGAGTTGTGGCCAAAACAAGACATTTGAGGACATCATCTTGGGCTTTGGGAAACATTTTTCACCATTTTCTGACATTTTATAGACCAAACAACTACTCGATTAAACGTTAGCTGCAGCCTTAGATATAAAGATTTATTACTGCAAGTAGAGCTGGGTGTTATTGTTTATCGACATTCAGTGAAATCATGTTAGAATCATTAATTTGGACACCAGAAAAACAATATTTCCATCTGATCCCAAGATAATTTAAACATAAACCAAGTTATTTTTACATATGTGAAACGTTTTATTTGATGTAATACATAACAATTGAACCCAGTTCATTGCTTTGAATGTCAGCTTGCTTATTGTAAATGTAATTTTGCATCCATTTGCCATATTTTCATATATATCAACCAATATTTTCACCATATTTCCCAGCCCTTACTGCAAGACATGTTGGACAAATGCATCAAATATCATATCTTAAATGATCTATTAATTGCATTGTGACTGATGTGATCTATTGTCTGTTACTTAAGGGTGCTGGTGGTTCCCAAGGTCCTCTCGGCCCTCCTGGTCCTCCTGGTATTTCTGTAAGTTCCATTTCTTATTGATTGAAATATTTCTACTTCGTTACATCATGACTGTATTTCAACTCTTTAATATTTCCTTTTTAACAGGGCGCTCAAGGACAGAAAGGTTCCAAGGGATCATTTGTAAGTTGCGTTTTCAGTCTTTTGATGCCTTTCATTGCTAGTTGAGTGTTTTATCACAGTGGCTTGCATATTAATTATGTCCATTATACTTTGTTTTCTGTCAGGGTACAGCAGGACAGAAGGGAGACACTGGATTGATTGGACCACCTGGACCACCTGTAAGTTGCCTGTTTAATCAATGTACATAGTTTTACCCAAGCATTGTTAAAGGGGAACTTTGGTATTTTTCAACCCCATTTTCACATGTTTTTATGTCTAACTGACTAATAGGGACAATAATTTCTAAAACTAGTCCAGTGTTGAGGGAGAGCGCTGTAGATGACAGCTGCTCACAGGTTGAAACATGGTGCTATTGGGGCAAGCTGGCATCGTCATTTACGTCCACTAAAAGTGCTTGTTTTTGCAATGACAGGCTCTGATTGTTATTTTAAGTGTCCGACATCATGGAAAGAGTCTCGCTCAAGGAGAAGTCTCGTTCTGAAATCTGGCAAGGTGACGTGTTGCTGGAAGACAACGGTGGAATAGTGGGATACATCCATGGTGGAAACATGAGTGCTAGCTGGGCAGATTTTGTTGTGTTGAAGTACAGAAAACGTAGCTTAGTGTTATCTAAAAGATTTTAAATGTCATGGCTGAATATTTAGATGATTTCCACAATGTGGATGAGGTCTTTGAATTCAAAGGCCACCTGTATTTATTTGCGCCAGAGTATACGGATATTCAGATTTCACAACGAGACTTCTTTTTGAGCGGGACTTGGACACAAACAGACCAGATCAAGTGTAGGGTCCTTTCTATAATGTTGTCAGACACTTTTAATAACAATCTGAGCCTGTCAGTGGCAAAAACAAGCAATTTTAGTGAACGTAATGTTACATTGACTCTGCTCACTTGCCCTCGCAGCTGCTGGTTACAGCGTTAATACTAAATTATTGTCCCCATTAGTCACTTAGAAACAAAAACATGGGAAAATAGGGTCCAGGTTGAAAAATACTTAAGTCACCATTTAATATATACACATAATGCTCTAAAAGGTGCATTTACTACCGCATTATGATTAAATACTGTACTCGCTAGAGTTAAAATGATTAGTTGATTAATGGCCTTGGGCTGGGGGAACTTTTGAAGGCAGTTTTTTTCACTAATTTCGACCAAATAATTAATCATGAAAACAATTTGGCAGATTAAACAAAAGTTGTCTAAGTTGATAAAGGCTGTACACGCTTTGGAAAACATCCCTCAACAGCAGTATCTCTGCTGTATCTCAACAGCAATAATGTGCTTGACCTTAACTTCCGTGTTGCAGGGTCCACCCGGTGACATCATCCAGCCGCTGCCCATCCAGATGTCCAGAAAGACCAGGCGCCATGCTGAGATGCAGGGAGACGAGGCGCTGGCTGACTACGGCGTAGATGGCGTCGGTATGGAGGGAATGGAGGATGTCTTTGGATCCCTCAACAACCTCAAACAAGACATTGAGCGCATGAAGTTCCCCATGGGTACCCAAGACAATCCTGCTAGGACCTGCAACGACCTGCACCTCAGCCAGCCTGACTTCCCAGATGGTAGGACAGAGACGGGGTTCATATCAGTATTAACCATGAGACAGAATCCATCAATAGTAGAATCTGGTCTACAGATGTAACAAACAGTAAACATACAGTGTCGCAACGCTTATTCTACGCTCTACCTTTACAGTTTCAGTTCTATTTAGTCACTAAAATTTTTTTAAACATCCTCTTACTGTCCAGTGGCCTGGATAAAAATATTGACACTCATTTTCACACTTGACATGTTTTAATTTACATTACTTACATTTAACATTCGCTTAAAACACACTAGCATCAATCAAAGATAAGGTTGTAAATATAAAGATTCATTATAAAGTGTCAGGTCGCCATCAGGGAAACTAAACGGAATTGTAACTCAAGTAATAATGCTTAAATAATACAGGTTTTTAACATAGCGTTTCAAATTATTTATTATTCTGGTCGTTTCTAGAAGGTAACCCACAAATTGTGAAACTCTTGCGAGATGGTTAAGTTTAGGACGCAATTTGTAGGTTGCCTTCTAGACACGGTCTATTTTTTTGTGTGGCTAACCAAAAACACCACTGTGTCTTTTGAAACCAAAGTAGTGCTGCAACTAACAAATCAGTTCATTATTATTATTAATTTTCGATTAATCTGCTGATTATTTTCTCAATTAATCAATTAATGGTTTGATCTATAAAACATTCCCTATCCTAGAAACGTCTTGTTTTTATTCAACCAACAGTGGAAAACCCCAAAATATTAAATTTATTATAATTTAAAACCAAGAAAAGAAGCAAATTCTCACATTTTAAAACCAAAAACCATCAAATGTTTGGTATTTTTGAAATAAAATCTACTTAATACATTTTTTAAAATATTTTGTGATTGATTTTTTTCAATCAACTAAAGGATTAATTGCAGCTTTAAACCAAAGCTACACCTTTGGTAAGAACAAACCGTTTTTAACCTCCTTGTGGGGACATTCAAAACCTGACATACATAATACATCAGTCAGTGTATTTTGATCTGTGATGATGTGAACATTAAATAACTGCAGTGGTATTCACTCTGTAGGAGGCCAAAATCTGTGCTTCTTCCCCCTGCCTTGGCTCCATCTCATGGCTGTTTCTCTTTCAGGTGAATACTGGATTGATCCAAACCAGGGCTGCATAGGAGACGCCATCAAAGTGACCTGTAACTTCACAGCAGGCGGAGAAACGTGCATCTACCCAGATAAGAAATCCGCAGGAGTAAGTTACAGGCAGATGTTAACATCTGTTAAAGACAGTATGAGACCTGAATCAAATGCTGTTTAACGTAAAAAGACATGTAGGAGGTATTTGCAGCTATTTAATTAAGATCTGTGTACAGCTACTGCCATCGTGCCACTTTCAAGTTGTCAATAACAATTTTTTTTTTTTATTATAGGTTAGAATATCCAACTGGCCCAAGGAGTTTCCAGGTTCATGGTTCAGTGAATTTAAACGCGGCAAAATTGTGAGTCAACCAACATGATTTTTTCTTTTCTATTACCTCCCAGTAGACATTCACATCCTTTTCAAATAGGTTTTTCAATTTTGCTGCTTTATGACTTTGTCTCATTTACGGTAACTCTTCACCACCAATCTCTCTCTATTCTATCCTGTCAGACCTTCCCTTACCTTTCTCATCCTTCCTTTTCCTATTTACCTCCTCATCTTTCTTCCAAACCATCCCTCCCTCACTTTATTTACCTCTCCTGTTCCTTCTTTCCATTCTAATTCCCTTTGTCTTTCTCTCCATCTCTCTGTCCCCAGTTGAACTACGTTGACATGGCAGAAAACACCATCAGCACAGTGCAGATGACCTTCCTGAAGCTGCTGAGCTCCTCAGCACATCAGAACTTCACCTACGTTTGCCATCAGTCCGTGGCCTGGTACGACGCCAAGGCTGACAACTATGACAAGGCGCTGCGCTTCCTGGGCTCCAACGACGAGGAGATGTCTTACGACAATAATCCTTTCATCAAGCCACTGACGGACGGCTGCTCGGTAAACACTCATTTTCTAACTTTCACTTTGCAATTAAAGTTTTTTTCTTAATCCTATGAAATCCAAATAATCCTCACAAAGATGTAGACTGTTGTAGGAGAAAGTCATACAACAATGTTTATACAGGGAGAAACCAGAATAATCGAGGGATCAAGTGTAGAATCTGATATTATATGCTTATAACATAGTCCCTCTTTTTATGCACTAGATTTACAGTTTTAAACAGTTTGTAATTATAAATGTTTTATAACATTTTTATGGCATACTATACTGTGACTTTTAGGGCATATTATATGTCATATTATACTATGGCTTTATTTTTATTTATTTTTTACATTTGACACTATACTGTGACTTTTTATTGCATACTATACTATGGAATTACTTTTTTTGGAGATACTATAGTATCACTTTTTCATGATTTCTTTACGCATAGTACACTATGATATACTTTACTATGACTTTTTTTTCATTTTTTCAACATACTATACTATGACATTTTTATCTACACGCTATACTATTACTTTTTATTTTTTAGACACACTATTCTATGACTTATTTTTTCAACATGCTATGATTTTTTTTTTACATACTTTACTATGTCTTTTTTTATTTTTTGACATATTTTTTGTTTTTTCAACATACTTTACTATTTCTGTTTTTTATTTTTCTGACATACTATACAATTACTTTTTTTTATTTTTTCAACATACTATACAATGACTTATTTTTTATTACATACTATTCCATGGACTTTTTATAGCATGCTATACTGTGACTTGTTTTATTTTTTTTATTTTATAACATAATAGTATGACTATTGTATTACCTTTTATGGGTCTACTATCCTATGATTTTTTTTTTTTTTACTTCTTAAGACACTGGTTATGGTATTTCTCATGGCATACTATATTATGAGTTTTAATGACTTGTTTATTATCTTGAATGGAATATCTTTAGCTTGATTAGACTAAACAAGCAATGTGCCTTTACTTATGGCTTTGGGAAACTGTGATGGGCGGTTTATACAATCTTGTTTTTTTTAACATTTTATGGAGCAAATGATTAATCAAGAAAATAATGGTCAAAATAATCACAAATGAAAATAGTCATTAGTTGCAGGCCCTAGAGGACTTTTTCTTACACTTAAACAACAGATGTAGAGATTCTTTCTTTAAATTATTTCAATTGTTTGGTCGGTAAAATGTTAGAAAATAGTGAAAAATGCCCATTAAATTTTTTCACACCCTAAGGTGACATCGTAATTTTTTATTTTGTTCGATCAACTTTCCAAAACCCCAACATATTCAATCTACAAACAACGTAAAAAGAGACAAGTAGCAAATCTTTGCATTTCAGTAGCTTGTTATCAAAACTCTTAATTGTCTGTCAAATGACAACTAGAATGGTTCAGCACTAATTTGTACCAACAACACAATCAGCTTCTGCTCTTTCACGGTGTGCATAGGGCAAGATAGTTTTATATTATCTCTCCATAAAAAATATAGATATTTTTTAATGATTATTATAAAAGTTTCCTAAAGGATTTTGTGAACCATACTGCACCACCTTACTAAATAACTGTCTGTCCTTTGTGTTCACAGCTGAAGCAGGGCTATTCAAAGACGGTGATGGAGATCAACACTCCCCGCATCGACCAGTTGCCCATCATTGACGTCATGCTGAATGACTTTGGGGAATCCAACCAGAGGTTTGGCTTTGAGGTCGGCCCCGTCTGTTTCCTCGGCTAGACACAACACTACTCCCCGCTGAAGGACAGGGTCAGAGGGTACATATTAACACCCACAAGCTGAGATCCGACAACCTTTACCGTCTCTCCCCGCGAAGCAAAAAAAACCTGTGTTTACTTTTGTTGCCGAGAAGATCCACTCTGCCCCTAGGCCCTGTCATGAAAGCGCTGACCAGGGGAAACTACTCCTCGCCCTTGTAGGGCCAGAATCACATGACTTTAACTTACATGTCGTAATGGGAGTGACATCAGGAAAAGGACATTTGATGCCGTGGCGGACAGTGGCGCACTTTCAGCAACAGAGAGAGGATTCACTCACCCCAAGCCCCATCCTCCCTTGTCCTTCCCCTCCCACCACGCCTCCCTCTCTGGATGCTCCAGGTGCTGCTCTGAATACAACCACAGTGGTGCTTTTGTGCAGAATCACAAAACACTCAAGGTGCTACAAAAAGTGCTTTTTGATAAAACTGTAATTATTATTATTATTGTGTACAATATTGTTCCTTTCCGAATCCACTCTAAAAAAGTGCATGTGCCCCAGCTCTTAGTTTAAATAAATATTTGGTAAGCTATATAGAGATAAATCCAATGAATATATTTGATGTGTTAAAAACAAATTTGCTAAAAAAATGTCTTTTGAGAACATTCCAATTTGTAAGTACAAATAATCCTTGTGTAAATAATATAACTTTCAATATTTGATTTTTTTTTATGAGAGCTAAGACAACTGGAACATAACACCTAACTCTAAAAGCATTTTTGTCCTTTTTATGACATACCAGTTGGTATGCCCATCAGGATATTAAGCCATAATAAAATGAGATAGTAATATAAATATTGTAAGAAAGGGCTTATTCTTCCAAACTTTATTCATGCAGATGTTATATTGTACCTCAGTTCCTTAAAAAAAAAAATTGAAATGGACATATTTGGCTCGTCTTCAACTGTGTTTATAACTTGACAACACAATCAAGTTTGAACATTATTTGTGGTGCTAACTTCAAAGAAAAACATTTTTGTGGAATTAAATTCGCCTTGGCGGTTTTCTCATTTGTAACAATGAACAAAATGTTTCATGTGCCTTGAATTGTTCAAAAATATTAAAACTGGATTCTGAAAGATGTTGGGTTGAATGTCTGTATTGTTGGCTATTTGAGTGCAGAAATAATTAGTGCTCTTTTTGTGATTCTGCGCTTCCTTATTCATAATACCTTCCTTCACCCTGACGATTTAAGATTAGGAGGGTTAGCGGCTCCAAGTGTTTGGGTTCATGTGATTGATTCTGCTGAGCTCAGGCGCTGTGATCTCTTCCACTTTCTTTCTCTGACTCGGATTTGACTTTGATCAAGATCTGTTTGCATTTCCACCTCTTTAACTTAAAGCTATAATAGCATAGACTTCAGAGACGCTTTCAAACCTGTGTAATTACAATATGTTTACAACCTATGTACAAATGCAATAAATATTTGGTGCTTTGCCAAATGCACACCGCAATCGTTTGCATTCACTTACAGATTATCCTATATTTATTTATGGCAAATTGAGCCCGTAGAAGCAGTGTATCACGATAAAATGCATAGTCACACAAAGCAAGCTGAGGTCTTATATGCCAACACTGGATAACAACAGCTGATTAGGCTTCACGTGTAGTAAAAAGAAAATTGGATTTTACCACCCTTGCCTCAAAAATGCTTCTTTTTCAGCCCAGTTATCATACATTGTTGATGTTCTGTTAAAGATTTTGAGTAACTACAGACAGTCCAACCTGTGAGCTACCCTGTCAACATTTAGGTCAATACCGAGTGCAGCAACCACCAAAACATTTACTTTTCTGAGACAACACTGATCAATTGATATGTAAATCAAACAACATGCTGTGTCATTCCAGAGAGTTCAGTTCAGTTCCATTTACCCATATACCGACGTGTCAGACTATGACTTTTTCTATGGCATGTTTATGTCATATGACATACTACACGTGACTTTTTTTTTTTTACATACTATTCCATGACTTTTTTCGACATACTATAATAGTCATGGAAAAAATCATAGTATTGTATGTCGAAAAAAGTCATAGTATAGTATGTCGAAAAAAAGTCGTGGTAAAGTATGTCGAAAAAAAAGTCATCGAACAGTACAGGTATGTCCAAAAAAAGTCAGAGCATGTAAAAAAAAAAGTCATAGTATAGTATGTCCAAAAAAAAGTTAACCCTAGTATGTCGAAAAGAGTAAAAACATTTCATAGTATAGAATGTCAAAAAAAAGTAATAGTATAGTATGTCGAAAAAATTCATAGTATAGTATGTTGAAAAAAAGTCATAGTATAGTATGCCAAAAAAACGTTATAGTATAGTATACAAATCATACTTAAGTATGTCGAAAATAATTTTAAAAAGTCATAGTATAGTATGTCGAAAATAGTCATGAAAAAGTAAGAGTAAAGTATGTCACAAAGAAGTCATAATATAGTATGCTGAAAAGAGTAAAAAAAAGTCATAGTTTAGTATTTCAGAAAAAAAGTCATAGTATAGTATGTCGAAAAAAGATATAGTATAGTATATCGAAAAACAATTCATGGTATAGTATGTCGAAATAAAGGTCATAGTATAGTATGTTGAAAAATAGTCATGATAAAGTATGTTGAAGAAAAGTCATAGTATAGTATGTCAAAAAAA